>NW_025907318.1:106774-142094 GCF_018835915.1 Vigna umbellata
ATATATATATATATATATATATATATATATATATAATTGAATTTCATCCAATTAATTTTTTTCCATATTCAATTACTTAGTTTTTTGGTTTACGTCAAAGTATTATTATTATAATCAATCATTGTATTTGAGGTATTATTTGTTCTTAAAAAAATATATTTAAATTCTTTATCTCAACTCCTAAGAACTATTAGATGTATAATGAAAAAATTTACAATCAAGATATATAAGAAAAATAAGAATTTATCTTTAGAATTACTATTTTATTTCTCCTAATTAAGGAGTTAAAAAAAACAAGGATTCATGTTTGAAATTATATTTTCATCCCACAAGCAATTATAATGTCCTAACTTCAATTTAGTTAGATAACATCATTAGTTGTTACATTTAAGAAATAATCATTTTTAAAAATGTATCTCAAAATGTTAAGGAATAAAGTATATTTATATTGTCACTAATCTCAACTTTTAAACGTTGTGAGATTATTGAAAATATCGAAACAAACCCCACAATCGAGAGATATGAGGAAAATGAAAGTTTGTCTTTAAAATAGCTTTATTTTCTTGAAGAATTAGAATTCATCTTTGAAAACTTTTTTTCATTCTTACATATGGTATGAATTTTTCTATTAGAAAAAAACATGATTACTGACCAGTGAAAAAAGTGATAATTACGTGAAATTGAACTTATATATATGTTTGAATATTGATTGTTGGATCATGGATCAAGACTGAGAAGAGATTTACGTATAAAATATTTTATAATGTGAATGTAAGTTAAAATATTATATTATGTCTAAGTATAAAAGTGAATAAAAGAATTAAGTAAAACGAGTAGTTTTATTAGTTTTTTCTAGTTAAGTAGGTTTTTAGTTTTTAACTTTTTGACTTTTCAAAATTATTTATTTAGTCTGTTAGATAGATTAACTTTTGGGTTATATAGTATAGTTTGATGATCCATGAACTTGATCAAATTTTAATATATTTAAAAACTAATGGTGATCACTACGTAATTTAAAACAGATTTTTCAATCTTATTTCATGCTTTAATTATAAAGTTGATATTGATAATCATGCATGAATTAGATTCTATACTACATTTCAAAAAAGAAAATCAACAATAATAATATTTTAACATTTAAGTCATTCACTAATAAAATTTTTAGAGAGTGGTATCTTTTAATTATCCATTCCCCAATGTTTTAAAGTTTTTTGAAGTTTTATTAAGTTGCTTCTATGTTGTTTATGTTATAATATTAAAAGTGTACTTACCTAGTTGAATGGAGCCTCGTGTATTTCTCAACCCAGAGGTTGGAACTGAATTAATAGTGCACATAAAGTAGAGGAAGAATTATCAAAACAAAATAAAATAGTATTAAAAGGAAACAACACATTAGGACTGATTTTAATGTTTATGTTTTGAATTTTATAGGTGTGAGCAGAGAGTTTGTTTGGTTTAAGGAAGATAAATTTTTAAGGATATAATACTTAAGGCCACAAGGTATACTTTTTTTCTAAATTATATTTTACTATAGCCCATTTAGTAAAAAAATGTTAATAACTATAAATAAATTTTTTAATATTATACACAATATTAACGAAAACAAATTTATAAATAGCAACATAAACATTAAAATTATTAATCATGATATAACATAAAACTCTCATTTAAAAATAAAATAAGAGACAAATTTAAAGGAGAGTTTTCATAAATTTTGATTCAATTTAATTTTAAATTTTTATAATCAAATCAAATCATGTATAATTTTTATATTTAGTTTGAATTACTTTTAACCAAAAACTACATCAAATAACAAGGTTAACCTTATTAGGAATAACCAATATTTACTATTAACCGGATTAGATTCTGGATGGAGAGAGTAAATTTAAAGAATAAATAAGATATTGTGTTATTGTTTGTGAATGATATGATTCATATGATAAATTAAAAAAATATTTTAATTGATAAAAATAGATAATTATCAATTTATTTTTGTGATAAAAATTATATAACTATCATTTTATTCTTAGAAATAAATGTGATATAAAGTTAAATATAAATAATAAAAAATTTGTTAAAGTAAAATTGAAATTTTTATTTAAAATTACAAAAATATTATTATTATAATTTCAATAATAATAATAATAAATATTAATAATATATATAATAAAAAAATAAAAATTATATATATGTAAGAAAAGAAAATCACTTTATAAATTAAAAAATATTATTATTTTAAATATTATTATTTTTATTATTAATTATATATATACATATGTAACAAAAAAATTAAATTTAATTATTTATATATTATTATTATTATTATTATTATTATTATTATTATTATTATTATTATTATTATTATTATTATTATTATTATTAAAAGTAACCATGTATATAGTACCACTGGGAAAGGGAATTGATTATGAAAAAAGGAGAATCAATTCTCCCTCTCATTATATGACATATAGAGTTAGAGGATAATTCTTAAAAAAGAGAATCGATTCTTAAAAGAGAATAATCGATTTGCATAATTGATTCTCTTCCTTTATATGACACAATCCGTTACAATAATGTTATATATGCAATGTCGAGAAAAATCGATTATAAGTGAAGGAGGATCAATTCACTGGCCTTGATGTGACTCAAAATCGATTCCAACATTTTTAAACCATCCATAATCAATTTTACAACCAACGCAATTGGTTATAGACCATTACAAACACAGCCATAATGGATTCCAGCACCACCGTAATCATTTTCCATTGCAAAAAAAACACAGAAAATCGATTCTATTGTCTAAAAGGCACGTCCAAAATCGATTCTATTGCTTGAAAAACACATCCAAAATCAATTCCAACATATTTTAAATTAAATGAAAGTCATTTTTTTCATCCGCTCCTGTTTCTACAATACATCCTCCCATATCTCAATCTTCATGTGTGAATGATTTGTTGCTTTCTCCAACAAATCCAAATTTCTAAATCATCCCAAATTAATTGGACAAACTCGCACGTGCTTATTTCCAATTATTCTTTAATATCTCCAATTATGCTTTTTAAGAGTGTTACCCCTGAAACAAACAAATTCGTAACCATTGTGTTGAACTTTTGATACAAATAATTGATCAATTCAGAGTACAATTTTTCCAAACAATTGTTCACTTCACCGTTAATGATTTCCATAAATATTTCTTCAATGTGTTTTAGTTTCCACCAAATGACACTTAATTTCATTTAAAATTTATAAAATAAATATATAATACTATAAATGTTTATTTTTATATAATAAACATGTACGCGTTGATAAATTAATTCTATGTATACATTTAACTGTACAATTAACAAAGACGAAAAAGAATAGCGAAATTCAAGCTAAGATATATTTATTTTATTAAAATAAACTGTCTCTGTACTTATTCTACTGAAATTATATTTTTACCCGAAAGAAAAGGACCATTGATGACGTGACTGATCACGAGTACAGTGTTCTTTTTAATGATAGTAGTTCGATTGACGTAAGAAGAAAACATTATAAACGCAAAGTTCTCTCTCGCACGCTATATATCTGTATCCATTATTTTATATTAGGATTAACAATTTTGTATTAAAGAAATGTTAATAATGGTTATCTACTAAATTTTTTTCTTATTAAAATTATCAAATTTTACAATATCTCGATCATTTGAATCTCAAAATAATAACGTAAGAAAAACATAATTATTTCTATCACATCTAATAGTGTCATAAGGAGTTAGAATGATATACAATTTAAATACTCATTTTTTTTTTCTACAATGTCTTTCAACAAATTTGAAATCAAAACAGTAATATTGATCATGAAACCGATAGAACATCCTGATAATTAAATATTCGGTTTAACAATAATCTATATTTTTATTTTAAAGAAAACAAAATTAACATGTAACACAAATCTCCAAATTTCAATTTTTAAATTATTTTCTTTTGTTCCCTTTCATGTAGATTAAATAGAGAGGTATCTAGATTGGATAATAGTGTTGTATCTAATATTCTTTTTTAAAATTTTGTGCCCCTTACCATGTTTGACATTTTGTGAGGAACAATGTATGAGAAAGGGAAAGAATCTAAAATATTTGATAATTGAGAGAGGCAAAAGCCATTGTTAGTGGCAAGCCACTTTGGATTGCACTTGAATAGGAAAAAGGCAGCAAGTGTTAGCGTGACGTAACATTTATGAAATGGATAGTAATCAAAGAAGGCAATGCAATGCAATGCACCCGAAGAATATGAAAGGGAAAATCACTAATACCTTGGCCAACCATTCTAAAATGCAACCACCAACATTATTGTAGCTTTATACTTGTAAGACTCATTCAAAGAGCTAATAGTCTAGTCTATAATAATGTAAACTTATCGTCACTCGTCACACTATTTTTTTTTTATTGCAATTTTTAAAGCACATAATCCATTTTCATATCACCCATTTTATCCTATATTCTTTTATTTGTCTTTTTGGTGCATTCTTGTTTATTCAATTAATTAGACTTGAGCAGTTCGTGACGCAATGAGTTTGGTTGTGCCCCTAATCCGAAAGAAAACTTTGTAATTTTTTATTTTTGAAGTCAAATTAATCAAAGTATCTTACGATGCGTGCTTTTACTTTATTTTTCTTATATACTTGAATTTCAAATAGGTTTTGCACCTACAAGTAGTAGGGGTGGGCATAGTTTATCTAACTGAACTTGAACTGCAGTTAACTGTATTGTTTTATACTTAAAAAAACTAAACTATTTTTACTAAAAACTAATTAAATTATTTTACAGTTCAGATTAAAAAAACTGAAACTTAATAATTTTAGTATGGTTAACTAGTTAACACATGTGTCTCTTCATCTTTCGTCTCTTCGTCTTTCTTCATCGGAATCTCTCTTTATCACCACTGCACTTCACACAGATTTTGTCAAGGTTCATTGCTCTCTTCCTTCCTATCGTCGCCCATCCCGCCGTCGTCCATCCCGCCGTCGCCCATCCCGCCGTCGACCATCCCGCTGTCGCCCATCTCCCTCTGTTAGCCCTCTAGGGTTTGCTTTTCTTGAGGTAGGTTTTGTGGAAGGCCTTAGCCTTGGCTTCGAATTCCCGAAGAGAGTAGTGATGACCGTTGTACCATACGCGGCGGCGCACTGGCTGCACACGTCGGAGGCAGAAGCCGATCTGCTGTTGGCGCGTGGTAAAGGTGGGCTGGGAGCGCGTGAGGTTGGCAGTTGCTGTTTTCTTAGGAGAAGGGGGAAGCGGGGGAATGATCTTGCATATTCCGTACTGAGAGGCTTCTTTCTCAATTTTAAAGATATAGGCGATCGGGTTTTGAAACTCCGCCTCGGTTGGGCGGTACTCCGGAGCCACCGGCAGCGACTTCAGCCACGACAGTACTTCCTCCGAAGCTGCCATTCTCGGGATTCAGCTAAGCTCACTGTCTCATTCACTCACTGCTCTGTTCTTTTCTCCAAAAACTTGGTTTGATCAGATTCCTTTTTTGAACATTTTTTGTATTCCTTATAAAAAATCGAGAAGATTGAAAGAAAACAGTAGGTAATTTGATTTGATGAATTATTAGATTGAAGAGTTTTGTGAGTTTTTCTGCCCGCTAGTTTGAAGCATAAATTGACCATTGCATTTGTCTATTTCCATTACTGAACGTGAAAGAGAAATATATGAAAAAGAGTGTTTTTGATGCAAACTGAACTGTACTGCAGTATTAACTAAAAAAAATAGTTTAGATCAGTTATCCTGAACTATTTTTTAGTTCAGTACAGTTTTGTTGAAATAGTTTATAATTATCTATAGATTGTAACAGTGCAGTACACTGTAGGGCAGTTTGCCCACCCCTAACAAGTAGGGAGATGGCACTAGAAAATCATAATAGGAACCAGGGAGTTTTGGTATCCCAACTCGGATCCCTCCTTTCTAATGTTTTTTTAACGTAAAAAGAGGAATTGATGTTGTTGCTGATTAATAAAAAATGCATATGTTCTATATATTTTTTTTTCACTTGTGAGAATAATCTAACATGCTTGTAAGAGGAAGAGGAGTTGACCTAAGAGGAGTTGACCTAAACTAGTTGTAATGTGTAGAGAATGAACTTCAATGATGTTGGATATATATTAAATATTAACATTATATTTAGTTTAATAAATATATTATCTTAATTATTTAAAATTACTAGTATATTTTTTATTAAATAATAAATAAATGTTTTATCCTCTTGTAATTTGACAAGAAACACTTATAATATTTGATAAGGATAATTTTTATCATTATGTGAGCTTTATTTTACTGACAAAATTAGCTCTCTTTTAGCTTTTTACTTGTTTGAATCCTCACTTTTATCTAGTTTATATATATATATATATATATATATATATATATATATATATATATTGATAAGTGTGAAAAGGAGTTGTTTTTACACTTATAAATGATCTCAATCTTCTAATTATTCATGTTATTACTCAGTGAAATGTTGTAATAAGAAGTAGATTGTTTGTAAATTATTGTACAGGAAAGGATGTATAATTGGGAGTCTGTCAGCCAATTCTCGTATAGCGCAAGCCAAAACTCACACTGCCAGGAAATGAAAATTCGCATAGCGCACCATTACTTGTGCGTTGTGCGAATAACATCAGTTGAGAGGCAGCAGTTACAAGAAATTCGCATAGCACACACACATGTGCACTGTGCGAATTAAAGAAGTTATTGGTTTTAAAAGACGTGACAGAAAGGCAAAAACCATCTTCTGACACACGAAAATAGCCAGAGAAAGACTGAAGAATTCAGGAGACGATCAGGAGACCTGTCAAGACATCAAAACTTCACTTTATGCAAGGAATTGCTATAAAAAGTACGTTTCAGATGTCTAGGATAGACTAAATTTTCTGTTCATTGAAATTGGTTGTATGACGAAACATTGATGTAAAATTTCTATGCAATATATGTATTTGTTCATGTTCTTTTCTTGACTTGCTTTTGATTATACAGAAGTATTAATCTCTTTAAAAGTTCTTTTATACTGGAAAGTATTTTTAGAACCAGAAACGTAAGAAAAGAAACTAAAAGTAAATTACGCTAGGAATAGCTTCTGTGCTTTTGGTCATTCTCACATATGAACTTAATGCAAAATTATCTAATGAATTAATTAAGGAATTAATAATTCAATAGATAATTTTAGAACTTGTTTTTAAGGAATTGAAACAAGATACTCTCATGTGAATGCTTGAACAGAGAACATATGTTGTCCATGATCTTACTGTAATGTTAGTCAAAGACCAATTCCAGTGATCTTTTATCGCATTTTTCAAATCTTATTTTTGTTTACGTTGTTAATTTCATGCTTAAATCCAAATTGAAATCACAAATATCATCAGTAATTGATCTTGATAAATAATTTTAATTGATTAACGTAACTCAAATTCCCTTGGGAAAACGATACAATTTTACTTATCCACTGTATTACTTGGAACGATTTGGTATACTTGGACTATATTACGTAAATAATACTCTAATACCTCTTTTTGTATCTATTTTGATGCTAGAAAGATCCTTCGTAACATTGAAGAACCTTGGTGACCCAAAGAAGCAAGAATATCAACAAAAATGAGAGAACTTAAAGTTCAGTCACTAGAAGCCTCATCCTCTCACTGGCAAGATAGAGTTGAGCGCCACCTTTTTAGAGAGCATCTAGGGCTGCCCTTAAGACTAGCGTTGACCGCCAGAGCCCTAGCGTTGGCGGTTGCTTTGCTAATGTGTCAAAATTGCCTATTTATTTAAGCTTTCTCGAAGCATATGGGGTCTTTGGTGGTTTAGAGGCGCGACTTCACTCAGAGGAGAGCTAGAGATGTTGCTAGGGCTCGTGGGAACACTCCATTCTTCCACTTGGTTTCTTCTCTTTTTTCGTGACCACTTTGTAAGCTTGAGGCTCTCCATGGAAATGAAGAGCCAAACCCATGTTGTTGGGGATTGACGTAGCTCTTGAATTCTCTTGTATTTTGTGAATGTTTTGATTATATACATGCCTCTTTCATTAAATGTCAATTTCTTGTTTCCATTCTTAATGCTTGCATATAATGGGGACATTCATGGCTCAATTTGTGAATTCGTTAGGTTTTAGGAAAAATCTAGCTTTAGGCTTGAAACAATAGATTTAGTGGGGGCTTGTGTCTAGGGATGAAACATGACTTATTAGTTGTTTAAAACACTAGGTCCTAATGCGGGTTGACTTGTTAAGAGATTAAGAGATTGATGCTTAGTGAGAAAACTTAGACTCTTTCACCTAAGAAATTAGGGTTAGAGTGTTTTAGTGGATTGACATTAGTGTTTGATGAGATGATTACATGTGTGAAGAATAGAACTCAATAAATATAAAAAAATGAGTAGAGTCAGAATTTTTTTTTAAAAAGAGTAAAATAACTTCTTATATGCTAATTAGTTTCTTTATAATGTTTTGTAAATGACTCACGTATGCATATATTTATGTACTTAATTTTAAACTTAATTATACATATTTTAAGATAAAAAAATGAAATTAATAATATGATATACAGATGTAATAATAGGAGTTAAAAATTGAATTAAAAAAATTAATCTATAAATGAACAAATAAAAATATCATTTAAGCCTTTAATTTTGAAAATATCTAGATAAGCACCTCAAAGTTGTAAAATTTGTATAGTTAAAATCAATAAATATATTATTTAAAAATAATTAATAACGATATTTATTTAATGAAATTCATACTGATTAAAAAAATTATAAAATACGTTTACTAGTAAATATATTTAAAATTATTAATTACAAATAACAAAATTTAAACACATCAAATAATATCAATGAAAATAATATTTAAATCGTTTTCATTCATTCTTAATTTACATTTATTTGAAAAAAAAAATATATTAATAAACTCGATAAATTTATTTCAATATTTTTTAATTTAAAATATAAATTTATTATTCGTCAAAATTATAATTATAACTATACTTTTATTTATATAATTTAAATATATAGAAATTTTATATATAAATAGGAAGATGTTTTGGTAGAAAAAATTAAAAAAATCTAATGTATGTTTAAGTTACGTTACGTTGTTTAGTAAAGAAAACAAAATCTTATTTTAATTATATTAGGTTTAAATCTCTATGCAACAATTAATGCATTTTCATGATACAATTAACTTAATTTCCCCTTTTACAAAATTAATTGATGTAATTTATACAAAATAAAAACAAAATTAATACTTTTTTTAACCGTGGAGACAAAACAGTGTGAAACTAGTAATGAAGTAAGCAATTAAACGAAAAGTATTTAGACATTATAACAGATTAAATTTAAAATTGTTGTTTTAAATATTTTTAATATTTTAAAAATAAGTTAAAATAGTCCTTTATATCAAAAGCAAGGTGAAATCCCTCCTAAAAATTATAACTTATTTAAAATATTATTAGATGGTAGACAGAAATATCCGTAGCATTTAAGATCTTCAAATAGTACTAGAAAAATTATAGATAAAAATTGTAAAATGATTATAATTTTTTCATTTGATGATATTATAATTATATAGTATTGGAATGTTCATTTTTCTACTATAATAACAATAAATAATAAATTATTATTATTTTATTATAATTGTAAAATAAATATAAATAATTTTTACCATTTTATTATAAATATTTTTATTTATTTTATAAATAATTTTTTTTATTATAAATAGTTACTTTAGTTAAAAAAATAATTAAATTTAAAAAATATAAAATAAAAAATAGATAAATTTAAAAAGAATTTCCACAAAATCGGTAAGATAATTATTTCAATTTTTTAAAGAGGTTAAAATTTTAAAAAAAGTAAATGTATATGAAAAAAAACTGTGACAAAAACACGTCTCTTGCCGCTGTGTATTTGCATTCATTAATATATTTAAAAAAAAAAACAAGTATAATATTAGTTAAAAAAATGTATGTTTATGTTATTTTAAGTGAAAAAAAATACAGAATTATGTTGTCAAAAAAGCCAAACAATTATAATTGACAAATGTAAAAAAATTATATCGCTTAAAAATAAGACTAGTTTAAAAAATATATTTTTAAATAGTTAAAAAGAAATATTATGATAAAATTGTCAAAGAAAAGAATAACATTAAAGATGATTAAACAAATGATTTCTTTTATATATTGTATAGATAAATAATATTTATAAATAAAAATTAACAAAAACAAGTTATACGAAAGAAAAGTAAAATTAGTAAGAAATTATATAAATTAAAATCAATTAAAAAGAGTTAATAGATAAAAATGGAAATGTTAGTATTAAGAGGTTAGTTAATTTGATATATAAAGTGGAAAGAGACCTTGATTTTTGTATGTGATGTAAGTTAAGAAAATCCAGAAAAAAAAAAGTTAAGAATAAAAAGGTGTAAACCATGGAAGATGCTTAGAGGAATTTATCCAAAGATGATTTTGGTGTACACAAAGTTGTTCTCCCATTGGCGTAATCGTAAAATGATGTCAGCAAGAGAACCCCACCAATCTGCAGGATCTACCTGGTGCGCACATTAGTGGTAGTGGAAATGTGACCATCATCATGCTTTCCTATTCCTCTCTCTGTTCTGTGTCTGTGTGAAACCCTTGACTCTCTACCACAACCCAACATCATCAGACAAAAACAGACACGCACAAAAATACAACCTTCTCTAATGCCATTTTTTTTTCCAATTAAAATAACCTAAAGTTCAATTAAAAAACAGTGGCCTTTATTCATCTAAAGCAGTGGCCCCTATTTCAATAGACATATTAATAATTATAATTCCATGAATATGATGGCAGATTAGAGTAGGGTTGGGAATTTGGTTGTTTTTTTGGTGGTGAGTCACACAGCAAGAAAAAAAAAACACAGTATTTCTCAAAGTAGCTTTCATTAAAATAAAGAATTTTGATTTTCTTTCCTTGTAATTTAAAAATTTAGAGATTTAACTGCTGAGGAAAACGAGGAAGGAAGGACCAGATACTACATAAATACATGACAGCTCTTTATGTTTTTGTTTTTTTGAAGTAGTTGCTTGTGTTGTGCGCTTTCTATGATCACCTTCACAGGTACTTTCTTTCTTTCTTCTCTCTTGCTTCTATAATCATTTTTTGTTTTTCTCTTTGAAAAAGTGTGCATACCGGTTTTGGCTTTGCTTTCACGTACGTACCAAAACTTATGATTTTTGTTGTTGCCCTTTTTTCGACGAGGACTAGTAAGTATCCTAGAATCTATTGTGCGGTTTTTTTTCCTGTCTATCTATCTTTGAAGAAATTAAGAAACTAAAACGTGGATCGGTCAAAAGAATTGATGCGTACTTGGTGCTGCTTTCTGTATTTGTGATAATCTGTACTTTCTTCGCACCCAAAGTTTGTATTTCTTTACCATACTTTTATCCTTCGTTTGCAATACAATTAAGAAATTTGTCTCCTCTGTCCTTCATCACCTTTCAAAAAGTTTAACCAACTGCTTCATTCTGGCTACCCTTTCTGTCTTTTGTCACCTAAGCAGGAAATTTAGTACCATGTTTGGTTCCATGATTCAAACACGATCTTAATACACTCAGTGATAATTTCTACGTTTATGATTCTTCTTTTCCCAATGGGTTTTGACTCACGCTGTGTACATTCCAGAGTGTATTCAACTCAAACAAACTATTTTTTGGTGTCACAAACTTTTCCTCTGCTTCAGCTCTTATCAAACACAATCTTCCAAATTTATGGCATATTCGGTGTTTACTTAGTATTTCTTAAAATGTTCCCATCTACTTTCATTCAATCCAGCTTCCAGATTGGTCACATCACAATGGAGGCTTGCAGATTTCTTTATTCTTCTGGTCTTACTAATCAAATTGACCTTTTCTGCTTTACCCTGGTACGATTCCTTATGATCAACGTCACTCCTTAATGGTGCATGCAATATGATTAAGATGTGTATGAAACAGTGCCGCAATAAGGTTTCTTTTGTTGTATTCTTTCTTGTATAACATGGTAACAGCTGCGCATTTCTGCATCTTGCAACAATTTTCTTATGTTGCACTCGTGTCAGTCTTCAAATATCTTCCATTCCAATTCTTATTTGTTTTCTTTTTGCTTTCTGATTATTTTATTATTAAAATCTAAGTGAAATCTGCTTCCTTAATGCGTTTTATGATTGAATGAATTTTGAATCGTTACGTTTATTCTTAACAGCAGCCTCTATATATGCATATGCATTGAATTTCTGCATCGATTAGTCCATAGAGCATGGATGCTTCATCCTCACAGTTTGTTTCCTCAAGAAGAATGGAAGTAGTGTATGATCCTATCCATCAAATTAGCATGTGGGAAGAAAATTTCAAAAGTAATGCTAATACTTTAACTGCATCCACCTCCATAATTGAAGAGCTGGACATGAAGTTTGATAATCAAGTTCAGGCGCAAGTATGTTTACCAAATTTCTACGTTGTCTTTTGCAAATGATAATGCCTGTTTTGCCTACTAATAAAGTTCTGTTTTTCTGTTGAATACCTAGTCAGAGGAGGTTTCTCATGGAATATTTGGAACATCTGTGAAGTACAACCAAGATCATAATAGACCGGTTGATAAGGTAACCAGGTTATGTAAAACCCCTTTTTCCTAAAACAGCATAAAGGGGTTATTCTTCGAAATATATTACTGGTTTGAATGGTTTGTATACTTATAACCATTAAATTCTTCCAGCGTTTAAGTTCAAACTGTCTCAGAATACAGATACTTCTGTCCTTAGCTTCAAAAGAAGTTTCTTTTACTAGGAAGCTTATGTAGTTAATGCCATACTTAGATATACTCTCACTTTGGTGGCCACATTCTATGGGGTGCTTTTCTGTAATGTGATAAGTTTATTAAAGCCATTTCAAACAATAGACTTAATCTTAGTGATATTCAAGCATGGGAAGGCACACCATTTACTCTTTTCTTCTTCCTCCATCTTTACCTTTATGTAGAAATTGAGTGACATCAGAAAGTATTTTAGACCCTTGGACTCTAAGGAAACTGCATAAGCACTGCAAATTAAGAGGTCCTCTGCTTCACAGTTTTGAATGTCTGGCTTGTATTCATAACTTTTTTCTTCTTCTACACTTATATGCCGAAAAAAGAGGCAATTTAACATGTTGAAACATGCAGACACAAAGACGTCTTGCTCAAAATCGAGAGGCTGCTCGAAAGAGTCGTTTGAGGAGAAAGGTTTGAAGGTTTATGCATTGGAAGATATTCTAAGCATGTAACAAGTGTTTAGATATACTAATATCATGTGATTTTTTTGATGTTTTTTCACAGGCATACGTGCAACAGTTGGAATCATGTCGTTTGAAGCTGATGCAGTTAGAGCAAGAGGTAGATCATGCTAAACGACAGGTGTTTACTCATGAACTTCTTATAGTTCAATATCTCTTTTTTCTTTTCCTCTTCTCTTGTGAATTTCTGGGGCAACATACCTGCAGGGATTGTATATTGGTGACGGATTGGGTTCTAATAATTTGGGTTTTGCTGGCTCTGTAAATTCAGGTTTGTAGTTATCAATAGCTCTTGATTCTTCATTTAAACGTGATTATTACTTATTACATATCTAGATAGTTAATGTTGTGATTTTTCCAAAATTAATTTTGTCAAGTAGAGTTTTTATTTTTTTCATTTATCTTCTAAACGAACTTCTAAAATCTTCTTTTAGAAACTGCCTTCATAGTATATATATAGATATTATATCTTTCTGTCTGATACGGTAAACAAAATTGAAACCAGGAATTCATTCAACTTCAGATGACAACAGCAATTTCAAAGCATAGAGTGTGATATTTATTTCACTATTTGTGATGACATTTGCTGCAAAACTAGATTATCTAGTCTCAGATGAAAATACTCAAAAACTTGTGGTGTACTTGTTCTTCTACCCTTTTGCTTAAATTGGCATGATATTGCTCCACCAACCCATGAGAATACTGTCAGCAATTTGATACTGAAAATATTAAATACCACAGGAAATGCATGTACAGCTCCCACGAACCTAACTGCAAACCTTAAATTGTCTTGTAAACTTCAGAATCAGAAACTTCATTTTGGTTGATATAATATTTTCTGGGACTTCTTTTAGCATGTTTTTTCTTGCTCTATTACATTCCTTTTTCCAACTATTTTTGCACTCTAAAAGTACCGAATGTACAGGAATAGCAATTTTTAAGATGGAGTACGAACATTGGGTAGAGGAGCAAAACAGACATATCTTGGAAATGAGAACAGCTTTAAGTTCTGAGATAGGTGACATGCAACTGGGGAACCTTGTACAAAGCATAATGAACCACTACTCCAAACTCTTTAGCATGAAATCTGCTGCTGCAAAAGCAGATGTTTTCTACGTTATGTCTGGCATGTGGATGACAACAGCTGAACGATTTTTCTTGTGGATTGGAGGATTTCGCCCCTCTGAACTTCTTAAGGTGATGTTCCTTGTGCTAACATTGTTTGTATGTATTTGACCTCTAAAGTATTTCATATGATACTCACTAACCGAAAAAGTTTCAATTTTTATACTTTTTTTACTTTCTGAAGGCCGAATTCCTTGATGGTTTTTTCTAATCATTCATAATATCATATGGGTGTGACATTTGAATGATGGCATCCTCTTTTCATTTCCTAATATATCATATCTGCTAAGCCATTCTTATTGACACAATGTTTACTGCTTGCAGTACATAACAGAACCACTGTTAGTACTGAAGTTCCTCATTACTGTTGAGTTTTGAGTTGTATTCCAACCTCGTTATATATAATAAATTTACTATAATTGCAGGTTCTGATCCCTCTGAGTGGACCTTTGACAGAGCAACAACTGTTTGATACCTATGGCCTAGAAAAATCATGCCAACAAGCAGAAGATGCTCTTTCACAAGGAATGGAAAAACTTCAGCAAATGCTTGCTGACAGTGTTGGGCGAGGACACTTAGTTGAAGGAACCCACATTCCACAGATGGATACTGCAATGGAGAGGTTGGAAGCTCTGGTGAGCTTTGTCAATCAGGTAATGTAATCTATGCTTCACTTACTATTATTTTAGGGCCATAAGTATCTTTCAAAAATTTTCTTTAAGGAATATTAAGATAGAAAAAGATATAAAAACAAAAATAAATTTTTGGGTGAGTTAAAATTAATTTATGTTTAAGCTAATTTATAAAAGTTCTTTTATATTATTTTTCTAAAATTTCATTTTATTTTGATTTTGTGCACGAGTTAATTTTAACTTATGGGACATTGAGAGTTTCCTCCTAGTGATCCTCACGAGATTGTTGTATAAATTGTGATAGAATATGTTGAATATCCAATATTAGGTTTCCTGACAAATAAGAAAATGAAGTTTCTGAAAGAAAATTTTTCATATGAATTTAGAGCTACTTTTAGCTTGAATAAACATCTTAAAATGCTTTGAAAGAATTTTGGCAACCTCATGGACTGCAACATGGATTACGTCGAATATGATCTCTTGTAGAGGTTAAAAAATTGTGCTTTCCCTAAGAGAATATGACATCATCTTTAATTAAAAACTTTAAGGTAATAAAATAAATTTACAGTTTCCTTATATGTTTAACTTGTTTATTTATAGATGATGTGATATTTGAATCTAAACAATTTTTCATTACTCATTTTATATTTTATTTATTTATAAGTCGATCATCAAAACAAATTATAGAATTATGACAATTTTTTATTAATTTTTCTTTTATTATTGTGAATGTTTATATATATATATATATATATATATATATATATATATATATATATATATATATATATTACACAATAGTTTTACCTAAAAATATAGAAATTAAATTAAGTGAAAGTATTCTAAAAATATAACTAAATACGTATCATATTCTCTAAATTTTCTCAAAAGTATGTATTAATACTGATATTTTAACAAAAACCAAGGCAAAAAAAGGGTTTCTAAAACAACTTTATCTTCGTTTCTTTCTTTATAAGTTGATTTCGAGTATACTTAAAGGAATTTAGATGTTTAAGCATTTTGACTATGTGTATTCCAATTGAACATATCTCCGATAGTAAATAACAACCTCCTTCATCTTGAGTTACTCATAATCTAATAAATCCCTTTAACTATGCTAGTTTTAATTTAATTATTAGGATTTTATATTACCAATTTCTTCGAATAAGCATTAGACAAGAGTGTAACAATATATGAAGGTAGAAATGAAAAACAATATGAAAAAACCTTCTCAAATAATAAACATGTTACATGAGTACTCATCTACAACTCTTACATGGTAATATTGTATTAATCTATGAGCACATGTATTTTGATTATAGGTCAAAGAATAATTTAGAAAAGAATATTTAGTTTTTATTGATAGCAAGTTTAAAAGGTTGAATCTTCTGCTAAACCTAAGATGTGTGACACAGGCTGATCATCTACGACAAGAAACCTTGCGGCAAATGTATCGAATACTTAGCATACATGAGATTGGTCAGTTTCTGCTTGTTCTAGGAGAATATTTTCAACGCTTAAGGGCTTTGAGCAAACTTTGGGCTAATCGATCTCGAGAAGCACTTCCTTAGTCATCAAACACATATTATACCAAACAAAAACCAATGACCCATGAACATATAATCAAGTGTCTATATCATTATCCAAATCATGTTCTCTGGCTGCTCACATTTTTCCAGTACTGAGAACTTGTAAATAGTTGTTTCTTACATTTCATATCCTATTTGGTTGTGTCAATTGTGTATAATATAGAATAGCAGAGCAAAATGTTTTGAAATTTGCATAATCCTTTTATGATCTTTGTGAAATATAGAAATTGTTTTTGTATTATTCCATAGGACAAATTATCGATTTTTACATCATTGATAGAATGTTTTTACTAGGATAGATTGAGAAAATTGATCATCTTCGATATGAGTTGTCCATAAAAAGATTTAAAACCACATTAAAGATAAAATCTTAAAGCTTAATGTTTGTGAATTTTGTTTTCTTTATCTACATATTAACTTTCTCATTTTTCCTTAGGACGAAACTTTAACTCAATTGAATTTCTAATATTGAATGTCCAACACCTTCTTTGTGCATGAGTTTGGAGGAGTGTGGTATGAAGACATCTTAATATTTGAATTGGTTATTATTTGATTAATTGATCAAAAACATAATTTATTTGGGAACGTATGCATTGCCCTTCTAGGTTTCTGCATTGCCTTTCTAGGTTTCTGATACTAACTTTATCAAGGGATGAAGTTACCCATATATATATATTATCTTTTTCCTAGCCAAAAGATAATAATTCCAATTAGCTAAAGCACTATATCCTCTTTATTTCCGGTTTCCAAACCCCCAAATTCCTATTAGGCTTTAGATTAAAAAAAAACCAATTAACTTCTATGTCTTGTTTTAAATGTTTTTCTTTATTAATCAACTCCTTACTTTCTATCATTACAAACCCTTGTATGTCTTAAATGTTTTTCTCCATCATGACTATTATTAACACTAAATTTGTTGATTCAGTCGACATTGAATCTAAGATCATACAATCTCCTTAATCTTAACGTCGTAGAATTTAAGATCAAACTTTCAACCCTATATCTATACTTGAATTTGCTTACCCTATTGGCATATGATTTGATGATCCAATTTGCTTTGGTCACCCACTCTTACCCTTAGTACATGAGATGTTTTGATAAAGGTTGTTTCTCCATGTACCTACAAACATTTCATCATACACCTCCAACTTTTTAAAATAGTTTTAAAGGTTATGTTTCTCTTCAACAAATTTTGAAATCCGTTGAAGTTTTTGAAAATTGGTTTAACAAATTTCAAAGTCCGTTAAAGAAAACATCATTCAACGAATTTAAAAATCTGTTAAAGTCTTTGAAAATTCTTTCAAATAGATTTCGAAATCTGTTAAAGAAAAAAAATCCTTCAACAGATTTCAAAATCCGTTAAAGCCTTGAAAAAACATTCAACGGATTTTGAAATCCATTAAAGCACAAAAGATGGGATGTAGGGTTTTTTGAATGACATAAGATAGTTTTAAAATTTTAAAAAGATTACGTGTAGGGAGAAATGATTGGAGATGTAAAGAGAAACCACCTTTGATAAAAGGTCTTCTACCGAAATTCCTATTTATCTTGAGAAAACATAAAATAGAAAACGCCTTATTTTCCTGTGCACATCCATCAAATGTCACATAATTATTGTCAAATGTGTCACTTTTCATATCCTTGGACTAAACTAGATATCCTTAGAGAAACTAGCATTTATACATTGTCAAGAAAAAATTCATGTTTTTAATCGTATAAAAACCTTAAGCAAGTCTGTTAATGAAAGCTTGGTTAGTGTTGATTCTTACAAATATGAAGAACTCACATGCAAAAACTACATGGATGAAATCTTTTTATGCTACGTGTATAATGTTGTATTTGTAAATCTAGGATTGTGCTTTCCCTTAGATACTTTTTAAACAAAAAATTTAACCTTGATGAATGTTGTCTTTGCTAAACTTCATCCAAATAGTGGATATTTGTTTGAACTCTCTAAATCTTGTGCACTCATTTAGGCGTGTTCACTTAAGTAGAAAGATTTGAAGAAAAGTGCGTAGATAAATTTGAGAGTAAAATGTGTATTATTTTTTTAAGAGATTTGGAAGTGATTGAAAATTGATTTAAAAGTATAATTTTTAAAAGTTTGTAAAGAGTTGACTGGTGTGATATATTAAAAAATATATTTTAATTGATAGAAAATAAAAATTAAATTATTGTTAATAGTAATAGTAATATAAATTAATATTTAATAGTAACATATTTTTTTGGTCAAAAATATTTAAAATAGTAGAATTAAAAAGAAATGAGAATCCTAGGCAGCATACCAAATAAAAGCCAAATCCATAACCTTAAAATGACATAATTTGCAACATAAGATTGTTTTTCAAATCCAGAATCATTATACACACGTATATACCAATGTCAGTCCAACAAACATCCATATCCAACTTAAATAAAACTATAACATACCAGAGCCAGTAGTAGTAATAACTTGTCTATACTTCTTGTCGTGAACACTAGTTTCATAGTCCTAGGCTTGGTAACGACGTAGCCATCATAATTTAGTTCAAGCTGATCACATTCTTCACCTTTAATCCCCCAAACACCCTCTTGTTATCTCTACCCCATAGGCTTCAACCACCACCGAGTTCAATCACCTTGATCTTGCTATTATTCATCACCTTGCTCGCATAATCTTCGAGGCACTGAACGTGTTCCTCTGATGAATTATGTACACCTCAGAATTGTATTGTGAGGAATGTCACCTTCTCCATGACCAAGTTCTCGACACCAATCACCGCTAGCGGCTAAAAATTGGGGCGATGCCGTCGTAGACAGTGCACGCAAAGATCCTCGAATTCCAATAACCGTAAGGGCGTCGTTGCCAGAGCCAGGGAACAAAATGTGCTTGGATACGGTGTCGGTGGTAACGATGACAAAGTCAGCCTCGACAATGCGCGAATACAGATGGAGTCGATTACAATGTATTGAAATCGATTATCACCTTCTTGGAATCAATTCCATATGTCCTACGATGTTTGTGGAATCAGTTACGACTTTGAATAATCGATTTCATTTTTCAGTGGTGGTGCTTGGTGAAATCCGTTACACGGGGAATCAGTTCCCTCTCCTTCATCTTCAACTGACCATCATGGAAGTTGTTTCATGTTATATGCAAAGCATCCAAAACATGTTTAAACATCCAAAACAATGTTCATTGTAAATGGATGTCTTTTGTGATAGAAATATCAAGTTGTAATGTTATGTTTATATAATAGTGTTATCAATTAATTTATGACACACTCCACACTGATATATTGCAAAAAATTAGCAAATACTTTTTAAATTATCATATCATTACACATTGTTATATTGGAGAAAAATTAGCAGAAAGTTTTCAAATTACTAGATCCTTAGACATTGTTATATTGGAGAAAAAATAGTAGAAAGTTTTCAAATTAGTATATCATTCCAAATAGTAGGAAAATTAGTACGCTTGCAAATGTCAATGACTCAAACTTTTTAATAACTGAAAATGTTTATTCATTTCATATCTTTACATAATGCAATCCAAATTTTCCATTACAAAAAGTGAAATTCTTCGACCTTGAACACCTAATCTACATTCTATATTTAATAAATCTAATCATAGAATTTTCATAAACAAAGATACCACAATAATGTTAACTACACCCAACAAACAAACCAAACCCTATTAAGAACTTCACCCACTTTCTTCCAACCTTAACTTCTTTGTCTAGATTATATATCTTCCTTCTTTATCTCACAATAGTAGCATCCCTTTTATCACCACCATCTTTAGTGTACCATTTGAAATATTTATACTCAATCAAAGCTTCATTTTTCATTCTGTTATTCACAACAATAATAACAAAACATAACATTGTTAGTTGCAAATCAGAATAGCAAAAATAAATCAAAACAAAAACTTCATAAGTCTGACCTTGTACTTGCAATTAAGACAATCCCAAGATTGTCTCCCACCATTCTTAGTAGTTCTAGCCGTTCTGAACTCATCAAGATCTCTACAGTTATAAGTGGGTGCTCCACCCAACCCCTTAGAGGAAAAACTATGATTTTGCATACGCCACGAATTATAAGAGCAAGATGAAGTGGAATGATCCCTTAACATAACACGTAGAAATAGTCCACAAAGGTGAAAGACAACCTCTAGGGATTATGACAACTTATATGTTCTCTCCTAAAAGGACATGACACACAAATTATGTTTTCTTCCCTCCAATTGCCATGTTTTCTCCCCTGCAACTTATGATTCTTAACATTTCTACCATGTTTACGTTCCACAATAACATTTCATCACTATCTTAACTATGTTTACTCAAACATAATAAAAGAGACTAAATTGAACATTTTTAAAAGTGTTAAATATGTTTTTAATCCCTTAACTTTCAGTGAAAATTAAAATTAGTTAAAACTTTGAACCAATTTAGTCTCTCATCTTTAGAACTACGTGCATTTAGTACTTTAACCAAATTTTGTTAAGCTTATTTAATGTTTTAAATGTGTTTATCAAATAACATTGAAACAGAAATGTGTCAAATGGTCTAAACAACTCAAATGCTATTATATGAAACACATTTAAAAAATTAAAGAAACCTAACAAAATTTAATTAAAAGGATTAAATTCACACATTTCTAAGATTGGGGACATTTGTACAAAAAATCAAGGAATCAAAATCATATTTAACTCTTCAAAAAATACAAAAACTAAATTAAACCAAACAATAATAATAAGACCAATTGAATCAACAAGAAAAAAAATTAGAAGACCAAAGCATATAAAAGAATATATCTTTTGCAATAAATTTTAATTTTTAAATTGAATGCTTTTAGACTATGCTTTCAACTTGGTATTGATTTCTGTACTTTAAAAACTAATGAATTAGTTTTGAAATCTTATAATATTAAAAATTCGAAAATAAAGATAATATAAAAAAATCAAAACTGAATATAATGTCAATTTAATACTTCCATCCATTTTGTAATAATAAAAATCATACTAAATATTTAGATATTAAAAGAAATTAAAAACAAGACTGAATTCATTGATTTAGAAATATAAAAGCTAAAGAAAAGTTTGAAAAAAAAGGTAGGACCAAATACGTACGTTTCTTTAATACTTCTGTTAATTTATTTTAACAGATATGTTTAAAAACATGTACTACACCAAATCTAATTTTGCTTTCATTTAATATTTGGTCACGTGCAACACGATCATCGTAAAATCAAAGAAAAACGTCAAGTCTACGCCTAGCTTAGGATATCGCTTCAGGAACAAAGATTCCCGTACGAATTAAATTTCCGACCCTTAGTTTATCATTATTCAACTAAAACCATAACGTTTTAAATGTATTAGTTTTGACGTTTAAAGTCTCGTATTCGTATTTTGTAGATTCACGTTTTGACCCGGTGCGCCACCAAACGCGCCTTAAGAACCTATGTTTTCGTTGTACTCATTGATTTTCTTTGTCGGACTAAGATATGTTAATAATTTTTATAATAACTTTTTTACAATAATTACGTATTATTATTTTATTAATTTGTTTGAATTTATTTTTAAAAAATATTTAAAACAAACTAATTATAAACCATCACATGTTGTAAAAAAGTTATCAGAAAAAAAATGGTTAAAAAACATTTTTCTTTGTCTTATATGGGATTTAAGCTGCACATTGTTCTTGAATGCAAACTTTTGATGCATACACTGCTCTTTCATTAAATGGAGGGGAACACCCTCACTTCGCAATTTTAGTTCA
Organism: Vigna umbellata; assembly: GCF_018835915.1. The sequence continues at coordinate 129,181 of NW_025907318.1, forward strand.
TTTCTGTGAACTAAAGTTATTGCCTTCAAACACATTTTGGTTCCATTCTCAGACTTTTCATTCATCTGCTCACAACTTTGATAAAGAGTAGTCCAAGGCATCAACGAGAAAATCTGCACACAAGAACAATACTCATTGAAATGACAGTGCTAGAGAAGCTTCAGAAAATAATATATGGAATATGCGTGTATATTATACCTGCATCATCTTTGGTGAAACACATTGGTGGCTTGATCCGGAAAACGTTTCCATGGATTCATCCTTTCCCCACTAGAACACCAAGTTCTTCAAGGTGTATAAAACAAACAAATGAATCATTACACTGTTTGGAAGATATCCTGGAAAAGAAAGCTTCAGATTCATAAAATGGTTTTTGTCTAACCTCGAAGTTTCTCAAACACAACAGCAGTTTCAGCCTTTGCAGGTGTCTTGTCTTTACGGTCAGTAACCATCTCTACTCCCACCATTAAGCCTCTTCCCCTCACGTTTCCGATGACTGACGTAATATACACAATGATAATGAGAATAATCAACCAAAACAAGCAGAAACATTGTTGTGCTGTGGAATTGCTTTAGAAAACATATTTTAAAATGATAAAAAAATGAGAAGAAAATCAATTAGAAGAAAATGAGAAGACCACATACTTTCATGTCTTTGCTCAAGTACTCTCAAACGCTCAAGCAAGTGAGAGCCAACTTCAGCAGAATGAGCTTGACGCTTCTCCTTATCAAGAACCCTGAGCACGGCAAGTCCACCAGCAGAACAGACAGGGTTCCCACCAAACGTATTAAATTGAATCTTCTGTGCCATCACACTAGCTATTTCTGGAGTTGTAACTACAGCTCCTAATGGCAGACCATTGCCAATACCCTGATACAAATATGGCAGACTATAATGCAGATGAATAAAATAAAATCTACAATGAAATATAACAGAAAAATTGTGTACTTAATGGAAACATCATAATAGCAAAACATCTTATACATAAGAAAGAAAAAACAGGAGGCTGTGATAGAAACTTATAATGCGTTATGAGGTTTATAGGATACAAATATGCAACACTTCACGAAATGGTAAAACAAACAATGAGATTGCGGTATAGACCTTTGCCATGGTAACTATATCAGGAATGACACCCTGTGTCTCAAATCCCCAATAATGGCTTCCCGTTCGGCCAAAACCAGTTTGAACTTCATCAGCAATGCAGACACCACCAGCCTTATGTACAATATCATAAATAAGTTTCAAATACCCTGGTGCCAGTTCAACTGTTCCTCCAACTCCCTAGAATAAGCCATGAACAGACGATAAACAAAACAAAAAGAAAAGTCAAGGGGATGTTGTTAACACAGCTTTAAAACAAAAAACTTAAGCACGACTTATATTCTACATACTTGAATTGTTTCAGCTATAAATCCAGCAACTTTTCCTGAAGTTCCATAGTCAATATGATCTTGGACATCCTTTGCATAACTAGCAGCATCTGCACCAAAGACTCCACGATATGGATCTGGATTCATAACGTGATGAACATGACCCTAAAAGGTTTAAATCATTGTTAAGAATAGGTACATTGCACCAGATTTAAATAGAAAAATAGCACATTCATGATTTTACAATGTGATTAAACTAGTTTGGTTTTTGCATGTTGTTGACAACGAATAAAAATTCACAACAGCTTCTAGCACCAACTTATCGAGGAAGAAAAAGGATCTCACCCTCCCCTCTCATATTACATAAGACTGCACAACCAATGATTCTGATTGAAATTCAAAATTGCAGTGTATAAACAAAGGTCAACTGAAAAGTTGTGATAAAAACATACAGACGAACCTCTGGAATTGGATATTTCCACGTGTTTAGAGCAGTCAAACCAAGTGTACTAGAGCTCCCCCCGTGATACGCATTTCTCAGAGAAATCATATCAAGACTACCGGTATATAAACGGGCCATCATCATTGCTAATTCATTTGCTTCTGAACCAGAATTTACAAAATAAACGACCTGCAATTGAAAATCATGTCTTTGAATATCCACAATTAGGATCCTCACAGAAAGAAATTTAGCACATTAAAAACCTAATATTTCATTTCTCAGATCAATGTATGGTATGAAGGAGGAATGCCCGCTTCTACTTCTCATTCACTAAAAAAATATTAACTGACAAGAAATAAAACAGATATTAATGGTGACATGGAAAAAATGTGACTGGTTTGGAGGCATGGTAATACTAAATCATTGATATCAGGCATTTTAAGAAGGGGAGGCATAATGCAATGACAAGGTCAAAGATTCCAAGAACAAAAAAAAAACAAACCTTAAGGTTTCCAGGCATTTTTGATGCCAAAGCCTCAGCAAAATCACCAATTGTATGGTTTAGATATATGGTTGTTGCATGTTGCAGAAGTTTACTCTGCTCCGTAATGGCATTCAATATTTCAGGGTGGCAATGTCCGCAAGAAACAGTAACTATCCCCGCAAAAGCATCAATATAACGCCTCCCACTGTCATCATAAAGATATTGCATCTTCCCCTCCACGATATTCAGCTATACACCCATTCAAATTTTGATTCACACATCAGTTACGATAAATAAATCCTTAAAATAAAAATAAAATAAAAAATGCAAAAGGGACGACAAGGATCTGTTTCATTCTCTCCTCGTATTCTATATTTAAAAAATTTGTTTTCCAGAAAAATTTCACGCTACCAAGCAAGAAATAAATTCCTCACCCAAAATATATGAAGCTTTCAGAAATGTTCTTCTTTTAGTACACCACATTGTGAGGCCCTCAGCCTCAACATGAGATCGGAACATTAAAACTCAAAAAGAAAAACAACGAACAGAAAGAAAGAGAGATATGCTCTTCTGTTTTCTTCGAAAGGCTTTAGAAAACTGAAGCGCGTTTTTCAATGCGCTTATGAGAAAAACAAATCTGAGAAGACGTTACGCAAACCTTAAAATTCTTGCATGTCGATAAACGAATCGACTTCCACAGATATCACAAATCCACGTCGTCACGCAAAAAGAAAAAGCAAAAAAAAAAATGGTTTCGAGGATGCTAAGGTTGTCTGTGTCAATTTCGGAGACTCACGGGTTTCTGATAATAGTGGAACAGGGAAGGACCGAGGAAGGTTTTGCGCTTTGCGAAAACTTCATCGGCGGAGGGACCGTTGTAGGGAGCAGGTTTGTGATCGAAAGGCGGAAGCTGGTGCGGCGGCGTGAAGACAGTATCGGCGGTGGCGGCAGCAGCAGCGGAGCGTTGGAGAGAAGAAAAGGACGCGCGGTGGCTGGCGACTGCAATGGTTGTCTTGAGTGACCTCTGCATCGCCGTCATGGTTGCGATATTTTCAATAAACTCAAACTCAAACTATAAGGCTTCACTATTATATAGAGTTATTTTATTGTTGCTGTGTTTTGGATTGAAGCGAGTCACGAGTTAGACTGACACGTTAGATTAGATTGCGGGCGGATACAACTCAGAGAGAGAAGGTATAGGTGAAGATGCATGTGCACTTCTGAAGGAAACGAAACTTAACAAAACAGTACTTTCACACTCTTCACCAAAACGCACACTCTGTAATTCATTAATATATATAAATTTTAAAGTTCAAACTAAAAAAAATTAAATATATTTTTAATCTTTGAATGTAAAATTAATTTTTTTATATAAAATTTGATATATTTTAATTTTTAAATTTAAGAATAAATAAATATAAATTTTGTAATCTAATAATATAACTTTTATAAGATTAAACAATATTTTAAATTGATATCTGTAAAGCGACATATATAAACAATTGATATATCATTATGAATAAGTTGTTTAAAACGTAAAAAGAAATTTATTTAAATAAATTAGAATAATTATATATGTTATTTTTAAAAAAAATTAAGATTAGATTAAATTAAAGTTTAGAACAATAAATTTCAATTTTTGTTTAAATTTAGAAATTAAAAAATATAATTTTTTTAAAAACTATCTAAAATATTAATTCTTAGTGATTTTTTTATTGGCACATGGAAAATAACAGTTCCAGAAACTGAAATAATTTTGTTTTATTTGACTGTTGACGGAGAAAAAATGAATGGTGAATTGGAGAGGAATCTTACGAGTCCCCACATCGAAAGAATCGTCTATATTTTAAGGTTAGGACGTGCATCTCTGTTTTGAAGGCATAATCTTGTTCCGATTGAAGGTTTCTTCGTTGCAATCTTTGAAAAGGGTCCCTTTGCTTTGGTGGCCCATAATCACTTAATGCTTTCACTATTCTTTTTTCATCTCTATTCGTTTTCAGGAATTTAGTGTTTGCGAAGAAGGAATGATTAGCAAGTGATTTCTATTAAAGGATTTGAGAGTGACAATCATGACTTCTAATTGGGGTTTACTTAGCAACAGTGATGTTGTTGTTTAAATTGGTTACTACAGGTAGATTGTGTTTTGCGGAATCACGTCGATAAGGGTTTTGTGTTCGATCAGGCGAGCCTAAGCACGACGAGAGAGAGAGAGAGAGAGAGAGTGATATGTTCAGTTGGAGGTAGGTGTTGTCGTAGCTGGTGTCGTGTTGTCAATGATGTGGATTGTGGTAGAGATGAAGGCTATGTCGATGGAAACAGTAGAGGCACACGGACCATTATAAGAAATGTTAGTGTGTTTGAATGAGAACTTTATAAATCTATATGTAAAATTCAGATGTAAGTCATAAGTATATAATAAATGTATTTAATAATATATTAATTTTTAATTAACTATATATATACTTGTTGAATTTATTAAATACAGTAAATATAATAAATATATTCATATCATAACTTTTATGTCAAAGAGTCTAGTTAATTTGGTTGAATAAGTGGGTAAAATTCCCAATGTATTCTCAATTTATATGGAATAATTCTTTTTCATAATTTGTATTCTTAATTATTGTAAATTTAATTTTATCATTTTTCTTTAATAATTTCTCTGTATATCTCCTCTTTTTGTCTCCCTGACCACTTCCTTAAGGTTATTTTATTTTATTAGTGCAAGGTTATAAATTACGGCTATCAAATACTTTACACAAATAAATTAATTAAAATATAAATCATTTAACTATAAGGAGTATATCTCATTGTAATATTTTGGGTATGAAATAAACAATATTGGGAGGAAAATATGTATGATGATGAGTTCTTTGACAATGTTAATCATTATAGACGATGAATAATTCGATATCAATATTAGGAAATTAATAAATGTCTTTTATAAAAAATGAGTGCTCCTATATATAACAATAAAAGGGTAAACAATCAATATTAAAAAAAATGTCTTTTATAAAAAAATCGACTACTCTTATATAACAATAAATGTGAAAACTACAAAACAAAAGAATCATTAAATGAAAAAGAGAAAACGGGGAATAAATACGAGATGCACAGAAACATGTTCTGGTCCAAAACATTTTCTTCTCTTTCTCATAAACAACATGTGTAAATCAATAATTTTTTTATAATTGTTTTAAACGATCATATATATATATATATATATATATATATATAATAATCCAATTTTTTATAATATATAATACTGTAAGGAAGATAATACGTAGACACACGAGTAACAAAAAAGAAACAATGCTACAACATTAGTCCATAATAATTTATTAAGAAAAAAAAATCATTGTTAACATCACAACGTGCTAATAGAATGTTTAACCAAAACACTAACATCAATTATAGAGATTCCTGCTTTTATAATGGAAGTTGCAATTTCTCAATATTTTTTTTTGTCTTAATTAGATTTTAAATTTTAAAAATTTGAAGTCATGCGATTCTTGATTCTTGATGTTAAATTAATTGCACGAATAATGGTGTGACTCGACTCATTCAATAAGTTAATGACATGAAATAAAATTAAGCAAATCCTACCACATTATTATCTTCAATAAAATCCTAGTAATTGAATTATGTCGTTAACTACCATTAACCTCCACGCGCAAGCGTGCCATCATTGTTCAATCTACATTACGACCCCTAAATTGCGAATCCAAGTCACGCCTCCATCCTCCATGCATAGATGAATGAACCATTACACTTTGTCATAGATATGCAACAACAACCAACAAAAGACTACCATAGTATCCTTTTACAGATTTGTGAACCACTAGAAACAGTACCATAGAACCCTACGACATAGAGACGAGCACCGTGACACACTAGATCTCTCCACCATTGTGAATGTAGCACCAACAACCTTACGAATTCTATTATTTCACATGCCAAACCTTATGCCACCATTCGAACAAAACCCTAAATCACGCCACCATCCATTGATGTAGAGACCACCACGAGTAGTTTCGTCTCCTCCATCGCACAACTCATTCACGCCACCACCATAGAGCCACGAGCAACTTGCAAAGAACGAGCAACCAAGAAACACTCCATTGCATCACTACGAACCCTAATTCGAAGATCCACTACAAAACCTCACTTCAATCAGCCTCACTCTCGCTAGCGTCAAACCACCACAAAGATCTAAAAAATGACGCTGGAATCCACCACCACACCAGATCTAATCACCACCAGCAACCTCGCCACTCACAGATCCACAAGCCTCTGATCGCGAAAACAAAAAAATGTTTAGTATACCAGATCGCATGATAAAGGTCAACCATTGCGACAAGGATGCGAACCACCAACATAAGCATGCGTGCCTTGTAACACCCCGATCCGGGTGTCACTTTTTATTCGTAAAACATTCATTTACTTTCCCAAAATTTGAAATTTCAATTTCTTTAATTAAAAACTATTTTTAATACATCATAAATATTTGAAAATCGAGTACACATTTTAAAATAACATTAATTTAAAATTACAATCCTTAAGAAAATTCTCAAATAGTTTTCCATAATATTTCTCATCTTTACGCATGACAATATCATCTACTCTCATAAAAACATGAGTTATACAATCATTATACAAACACAAACACAAACAAGTAAGGGTGAGCTAACTAGAAACACAAAAGAGCATACAAAATAACACACTCACTCATACTACTTGAAATCATTCATTTCGATATACATAATCTCATTCACATTCATTAGAGATGTAGATTTATCCATTTATATAAGACAACTTTTGTACAAGTTAAAAGCTAAAGTTTAGCTTCTCATCCATTCGACTCAATCAAATTTATTCATCATTTAGAGTTTGACAATAATACATTTCCACACACAAACATGTCAATGCCCTCAATAAATCAATCATACACATACTAACAAGATAAAATATCCCAAAAGTCATGCTAACATCATTTCAAAACTTTTTCACACATTAAGAATCATAAGGGAAATAGTCACTGAAATTCGAAATCTCAAATACTAACTTTCTCAAATTCATTTTCAAAAACCAAAGCTCCTAGCTTTAAAATATTAAGACCCAAAAAACGCAACTTAAAAATACAAAAAAATATAGTAGTTTAACATGTCCATGAAATTTTCCAAAATTCATTCATGGATTCACTTCATAAACACACTAAAGCCACAAATATGAACATGTAATTTTTAATCATTCAGTTATTCATCAATTAAACACCCCCATGTCCAACATTTCAAACATCAATTATTGTTCAAAAACAATTATTTATACACCAAAAACACCATATAACCATCTTTCGAAAACAATCCAGTAAGTCATAATACAACAAGTAGTTATACTCTAAAATCAACACCAAAAGCATCATGTAACAATTATTTTTCTGAATAGAAACAACAAGCTAAATACAACAACCAACATCACATTTAAGACAACATATACACTCTTTGTTTTCTGAAAATATATAAGTTGAAAGCTTGTTGAGTAGACTTCCAGGAAAGAGATGCGTGTTTCAATAGACAACTCAACTACCTTATCTTTCCTTAGCCAAAGTGTTCCCCAACAAGTTTCACAAATTTCACATCCATTTGCATACATCAATTTTCTAACAAAATTTAATAACTTACACTTTAAAACACTCCATATATCATCACTATATTGGCCAACAATCAATAAAATCTCATACTTAAAAGAACAACAATTGCTCAAAAGGTATATTTTTTAAACAACAACCAACATTCATGTCCAAGCAACAAGCTCATATCATCATTTTTCCACAAAAATAAAGAGACATGTTTTAGCTCCCCTTACAAACACACTATCAAGATTTTATATATATTCAGAATCATACAAAAAAGAAAAGAGAAAGGTTAACCCCCCTTACCTCTTGATGAACTACTGTAATCCTTTCTCTACGAAATCTAAACAACACCTCTTTTCTCTACCCTTCAAAACCTTCTACACTTACAAAGATAACCTCTCTCTACAAACAACTCTCTTTGCAACTCAATCTAAACACCCTTTCAGAAGCTCTCACAACCTTCTCTATAACTCAAATCCTAACCCTCAAATCTCTTTATCTGCTACTAAATTCTTGCTCTCTCTTAACAACTTTCACTTCAATGATGAAAATTTTTATTTCTTCATCCCTATTTATAATTGAAGTTAGGGTTACTATAGAAGTATTGTAGTTGTACTAAATTCTACTGTAGCAGTACTATAGATATACTTCGTTTTCATTGTAGCTATAAGACAATTTCACGCTATAATATAGTTTCATTGTAGTAGTATTGTAACAAAACGTGTTTCACGAGATATTTTCATTGTAGCACTATACGCATTTTACTGTAGCATTATACATATTTTATTGTAACATTTTACTGTAACATTATACATAATTTTTCTATATATTTTTTTTAAAATTTAACATCTCAAATGCAATTATTTTTAAGAGTCTTACCCTCCTCCTGCAATAATGACTCTTTGCACCATGAGAGCCTCCTACGGTTAGAGCTACAAGGTTCTCCATGCTATCGCAAAACTCACGAGACTTGGGAGAAGACTCAGTGGATCAATACTGGTTTTGCAGAGATTCAGTGGTGACTCACAAGAAATATGAAAATCGAAGATTTAAAAATAAATAAATTTCACATAAATAACATGTTCACTAAGTCACGTCATTTAAAAAGTCCACATCAACATGTCACACACTATTCTTTTTAATTGTGTTCAATCAATTTAACCGATAGAACCACATTACATCAATTTTTCCAAATTAAAAATCTAAAGACAAAGAATTCTAACAAAAAGTAAAGACCTCTAAAATTATTAAACCTTTAAATATTGATAAAAATATAAAAAATGTGTTAAGAAATTTTACATAAACTAAAATAAAACTAATTTAAAATATATAAATAAATAAACTTTATCTTATAAATTTTATAAAACTAAATTAGTTTTAAAATAAATTTTTTTAAAAATTAAGAAAAAAACAGCTCTCTGGATAAATAAAATGAAAGTGATTGGTGAATGCGAGATAGACATGGTGCGAGAAGTGTGGCACAGAAGATGGTGAGGGTTGTGACTATGACAAGATGGATAGTATACAGTAGTGGTTGGAGTCGACAAACTAATCGTGTGATTCCTTCCTCGTTTTTTCGTAAAGGATAAGATCACCGATAAACGATGAATCAGAATACACGAATGTTGTAATGCTTATGATGCAATATTTGGCTCCTCCTGCCACCAAACTTAATCTAATTATACAAATCACAATCATCGTCCTGATCTTGATTAACTTTTAAACATACACGTCTGTTTTCGTCGCATGCTTTTTTCATCTTATTTCATGTCATTTTCATAAAAAATAAATATGATCCATCATAAAAGAGGATTGCGTTAAAAATAATTAAGTTCAATCAGGTTTATTTATTTATAGTTAAAAAGCTTGTGACTCGATTCAATTTGCAATATGTTGGTAAATTAACTACTTCAAGATATTTTGTTTTAAATTATTTTATATATTTATTAAGTTATTATTTTATAGTGGTATAATGTTAATCTATTTTACCAAAATATTACTATAAAAATAATAATTAAAAATTAAAAATTAAAATATCAATGAAATAAATTAAATATTCAAATTATTTAAACATTGAGTAACATTATAATATTTAAAATAATTAAATTATCAATTTACATATTTAAAAATAATAAATAATTATAATAAAAGCATATTGAAAGTGATGGAAAAACAATGAAGATTTATTGTAAGCTAAGAGTCCATCAACTTTCAATTCAACTTGAACTCGTTTAGTATATGGATTAAGTAAGTTAAATTTAATTTGAATTACATTTAAATAAATATTCTTTTTCTAATTCAACCTTACTCAAATTCATAATAAATTGAGTTGACTCACAAATTAAAATCTCTTTTCACATATGTAATGTTTAAGTGTAGTTGAATTTGGTCTAGGTCTAATTCATTTAGTATAAGTTAATTAATTATGTATTATTGTGTATTTGTAGATATTATCGTATTTCTGGTAATGACTTTCTTTTTTATATATAACGATAAGATAGATGAATCAAAATATAAGTCAATTACTTAAATTTTAAGAAATTCTTTTACATATGATTAACCATTTCTAAAAAGAAAATTGTTTCCATTTACACGTCTTAATTCATAAAGTTTAGTATTAAGCAAGAATAATTAACTCTTCACTACAAATCTTGACTCCTATTAATTTAGAAGTAAAACCATGAATTTAGAAGTAAAATCATTTGAATTTTTACAATTTAAAGTTTTTTATTTTAGATTTTATTTTCTGAAGTTTTAAGTAATGTTATTCTACTATTATTTAAAATATATTAACTTTGATATATTAAAAATGAGAGACCTAAGAAATGATATTTTAGAATTAATAATAATTTAAAAATAGTGACACTCGATTATTTTAGTAATAAGCAATTTTGACATAAATAAAAAAAATTTATAAACGAGTTTCATTATTTTGAAACACGACATCTCTCAAAAAATTACTTTTTTAGAGTTCTTTGTCTTCTCTATGCTATATCCTATTTTTATATTCATCCTTTTGAATATTTGATATTATAGGAGTGATCCTCTTTGTTAGTTTTTCTTATTTGTCCAACCAATTTCCTTGTTTGTGTAGATTTCTTGCACTTTTCTTGGTCAAATATGTTATCTCTTTGCATGCACTTTCCATTTAATTGCATGTATCCTTAGACTTACCAATATTAGTCTTTGATGATCAATGATCATAATGGTATGGTCTGATTGTTCTTGTGATGTTTCTATATGTAAATATAACTTTATGTGAGATTAAAATTGTTTGGTGTTTTATAACTGTTACACCAGGTAAGGGAAGCTAGTATGAATTCTTGAAATCTTGGGTTCTTGAGTGTAATATGAATGCTTATTAGTAGTGTATAATTTGAGATGGTATAATATTCTATTAAAATTTATGACCTATGGTTGTTAAGTATTATGATTATGTGTTGCCTTGTATGAAGTTTTAGTATATTGTGACCATGTTTTTGCCGAAGTAAAATTATTGATTTGGGTATGTGATTGAATGAGAGAGTTATAATTTTAGTAATTGGTCAAATTGGTATCAATTATAAAATGTTTTTACAATTGCTTGTGTTGAGAAAAGAGTGGAAGTACCAATTTGCAATTGAGCAAGCTAAACTTTCCCATTCATGTTTGTTACTCTCATGATGTTAGGTGACAATAAAGGGGCATTGAAGCGAGTTAAAATTTTCAAAGTTAGAGAGCATTTCGCCCCAAGGCGCTCGATACAAGATTTGTGCCGCTAGGCACCACTTCGATAATGGATCTCTGACTTGGTTGTCTTTGGACGAACACGTACTCCGCTGGATGAAACCAAAGTTAAGAATTAACTTTGTGTCGCTAGGTGCCACCCTATGTCGCTAGGCAAAATTCTTCAATTTTCATCCAAAGATGTTTTAGGGGTCTTACCACTAGGTGCTAGAGTGGTTCTGTTGGGTGTCAAGCCCTTGCAAAGATGGTGTTGGGTGTACTCATGTAGTATTAGGCGTCATTCTGCTTTGTATATTTTGTTGGCTACATTTCATGTTTTTTTTATATTAGTGGTTATATAGTGATTTTATTGATTCAAAAGGAAAGATATTAATTGGTGAAAATGTTGGGATTTCCATGAGAAAATTCTATTTAAAGTGTGATTCACTAGGGTATACATTAAGGTAAAGACTGTTCCATCATGTGAAGTTATCTTGAGCTTTACTAATTATTCATATTTGTTAAGATATGTCAAATATTCTATTAAAGGATATTGGGCAATCAAATATTATGTTAGTTATAATTTAGATATTATTATAATTTGTGCAGATTTGTGCACTTGTCATTCCTTTAATAGATGAAGAATCATAGGATCCTTGAATGTATATATATGGTACTCTACTCTTTGAAATAATACATCAGAATTATTCTTTAAACCTTTTATTATGGTATCAAGAGCCAAACACTGATATCCTCTACAATATAGGAATCAATGCTTTTTTTCATTGAATATTTCTGATGGCTTCTTCCGATGACAATCAATCGGAGAAACATGATTTTGTAACTTCCGCTGCTTCCAAGAGTTATATTTCTAGTGCTGCCAGATTTGTGACCAAGTTAGGTTTATCTAACTCTGCCCTTAATCTTTCTGTTGTTACTAAGGGTAGTGATTGGATAATTGATTCGGGTGCTACTGATCATATGACTTGTGATCCTCATATATTTACTAATTTTTCCTCTAATTGTTCTAAAACTGTTATTATTAATGCCAATGGGGTCTCATCTCCTATTGAAGGTATAGGTACTATATCCCTCTTACCCTCCTTATTGATTCCTGATGTTTTATTTGTTCCTACATTAAACTGTAATCTTATCTCCGTCAGCAAGTTAATCAAATCACATTCTTGTGTTGCCTTGTTTTATCCAACCCATTGTCTTTTTCAGAACATCCATTCTAAGGAGAAGATTGCTAGTGGTAGAGAGAATGAAGGACT
>NW_025907319.1:0-16734 GCF_018835915.1 Vigna umbellata
GTCCCAATGAATCTAAACCCACCTGGCGTAGAGTAAGAAACGACAATCCTCCTAGGGCAAATATAGTCGAAGAAGATGACATTATTGCTGTGGTCGTTTCTCAAATAAATCTGATGACCAATGTGAACAAATGGGTGATAGACTCTGGTGCTACCAGGCATATCTATGCAAACATAAGTGCCTCTACCTCTTACACTAGTGTAGGGGATGGAGAAGAACATGTCTACCTCGGAGATTCCAAGACCACTCCAGTTTTGGGAAAAGGGAAAGTTCTTCTTAAGCTCACATCTGGAAAGACTCTGGCTTTGAGTGATGTGCTACATGTGCCATCAATCAAAGTTAATTTAATCTTTGTAGTACTATTGGGAAAGGTGGAGGTTAAAGTGTCATTTGAGTCTAACAAGATCATTATGACAAAAAATAATGTTTTCATAGGGAAGGGATATTGTGATAAAGGACTCTTCATTCTAAATGTTTTTGAAAATATTAGTGAATCAAATTCTTCTGCTTATATTGTTGACTCGTATGATATATGGTATGCCAGATTAGGTCATGTGAATTCCTCACATGTTTTCAAATTACAACGACTAAGATTAATTAATATGCATGATAAACAGAGTAGTAAATATGATATATGTGTATAATCTAAATTAACAAAGAAAACATGTTTTTTGACCTTTATAGATGATTATTCTAGATACACTAAAGTTTACTTAATCAAACATAAAGATGAAGCCTTTGATGTGTTTTTAACCTATAAAGTACAGGTGATGAGTGCATATTTATGCCCACATTTATGCTTTAAAATTCAAATTTTTGATGGGATAATTGTGCTTAAATGGTTTATTTTTAGTGAATTTGTGATGATTGGAATTGTTGGGTTTGTGAAATAAAGAGACGTAAAAAGTGAGTTTTAGCTCATAAATTATTCTTGGATGTTCTAATGTTTATTTGTGCAGCTTAGAATATAAGTTTTATTGGTCCAAATGGCAATTCAAGGCCCAAAATCATATTTTATTTGGAAAATTCAGAAGGGGCTAAAGTGTAGATAGAAGAAATTTCAAGGCGTTTGTGTAATTTTGGAAAGTCAGAAAAGCTAAAGATAAAATTCAGTTGTTGAATTAATGTAATTTGGGAATATCAACAGAAAATTTCTTCCAAATAATGTTATAATTATCTAAATCTTTTAGTTATTTGGAAGATATAAGATAAAAGATTTTGTCAACTGAATATTCAGAGTACAAGCCCAATCAAGCCCTATATAAAGAGACCAGGGGGGACTTCATTCATTCATTCTCTCATACTCCTCTCACTTTTCTTTCATCTTGTATTCAACTCCATTCATGGAGAGCTAAGCATCTAGGGATATTCTGTTGTAATTCCATTATGGATTCTGAGGTTAGATTGAGTTAATGCAATTGTTTATTTTGATTATTGATTTAAGTTGTTCTCTCTCTATGTCTTTCATCTCTCTATCAAATTAAAAGCAAAGATTTTTGCATCATAGTGTGTTTGAATCTACATGCATATTGATTATATGAGTTCTAGGGTTTCTAGGTTTAATTGAGAATCTACTTTGATTTAATTTAGGAACTTTCATATGATTAAATGGTTTTTACTATCAATTGAGAATGTACTTTGGTTGGTAGTAATAATTTCAACTATAATCAATTGAGAATTTACTTTGATTGATTATCTTTTAACTTGGTTAGGAGATTTAAGAATAGACATGATTAAACACAATAGAATTGATTGAGAATGTACTTTGATTGAATTTATTGTGAATAATCTAGAAAGGTTTTGCATTTGATTGAGAATTTACTTGGTTAAATGCATGATCGCGCTCAAATTAATTGGGAATGTACTTTAATTAATTTGAAACTTAAACAATAATCAATTGAACAATTATCCGTGAATAACCGATGATGAATCTATCTTGGAAAAGCAATGGAATTAGTCTATTTAATCATAATTGTTTTGAAGTTTATTATTTGTTCTTTAAACATTCTCCAAACATCATTTTTATTCATAAGCATTGCATAGCATTCGTAAGAGTTCGATATTCAAAAGCAATTCCGTGTTCGTTTGGAGATGACTCAGGGTTACTTTAGCCCTATCTACCTTCTTGAATACTACTTGGCAATATTGAAGTTGCTTTGAAAAGTAGTATTAATTTGATAGCTTCAACGACAACCTATCAGTGACGAAGAGGACGAAGTGGANTCAGTGACGAAGAGGACGAAGTGGACGAAGTGGAAGAAGTGGAGGAACTGGACGAAGTGGAGGAAGAAGAAGAAGAGGAAGAAATGAAAGTAGGGGAAGAAGAAGAAGAAGAAGAAGTGGGACAAAGAAGTGAAGAAGTGGGACAAGTGACGAAGTGACGAAAGTTGATGCAGTGGACGAAGCGACGAGGGACGCGTGAGAAGTTGATTGAAGTGGCCAAGTTGGAAAGGAAAAAAGAATAAGAAGAAGGTGAAAGAAGAGGAAGAGGAAGAGCAAAGAAGACGGAGAAGAAGAAGAAGAAGAAGGAAATGACGAAGTGGAGTGGAAGTGGACGAAGTGACGAATATGGAGAATTGGACGAAGTTGGCCGAAGTGGACGAAGTGCACGAAGGGGACGAATTGGGCCAAAGTGGACAAAGTGGACGAAGGGGAGGAAGTTGACGAAGTGGACGAAGGTGGACAAAAGTGGATGAAGTGGTCGAAGTGGAAGAAGGGGACGTAGAAGAGAGGAAGAAAGAAGAAGAAGAAGAAGATGATGATGAAGAAGAAGAAGAAAGAAGAAGAGGTAGAAGAAGTGGAAGAAGTGAAAGAAGTGGAAGAAGTGGAAGAAGTGGACTAAGTGGAGGAAATGGTAGAAGTGGACGAAATGGACGAAGTGGACGAAGTTGACAAAGTGGGGGAAGTTGAAAAAGTGGACGAAGTGGGCGATGTGCACAAAGGGAAGAAAGTGACAAGTGCGACGAAGTGGAAGAAGTGGACGAAGTTGACGAAGTGGTGGAAGTGGACGAAGTTGACGAAGTGGTGACAGTGGACGAAGTGGGGAAGTGGACGAGGTTGTGCAAAGAAGAAGAAGAAGAAACAAGAAGAAGAGAAGTGGACGACGAAGAAAAAAACTGAAAGAAGTGGACTAAGTGACGAACTTGATGAAGTGGGACGAAGCGGACGAAGAAGAATAAGAAGAAGATGAAGAAGAAGAAGAAGAAGAAGAAGAAAAAGAGAAAAAAGAAGAAGAAGAAGAAGAAGAAGAAAAACAAGTGGACGAAGTGGGCGAAGTGGAAGAAGGTGACGAAGATGGCGAAGTAGACGAAGTGGATGAAGTGACGAAATGGATGAAGTAGACGAAATGGACGAAGTGGAGAAGTGTAAGAAGTGGATGAATTGGAACAAGTTGAAGACGTGACGAAGAAGATAAAAAAGTTAGAAGAAGAAAAATGAAAAAGAAGAAAGAAGAAGAAGAAGAAGAAGAAGAAGTGGACGAAGTGGAAGAAGTGAAGAAGTGAAACAAGTG
Source organism: Vigna umbellata (assembly GCF_018835915.1). The sequence continues at coordinate 3,512 of NW_025907319.1, forward strand.
GAAGAAGTGGACAAAGGGAAGAATTGACTAAGTGGACGAAGTTCAACAAAGTGGACGATTGGGCGATATGCACCAAAAGTGGACAAAGGTGATGAAGGGGAAGAAGTGGACAAATGGACGAAGCGGTCGAAGTTGACCAAGTGGTGAAAGGGGACGAAATGGCGAAGAAGAAAAAGAAGAGAAGAAGAAGAAGAAGAAGAAGAAGAAGTGGACGAAAAAGAGATACGTGGAAAAGTGGTTGAAGTGACGAGTGGACAAGTGACGAAATGATGAAGTGTAGAACGTTGATGACGTGGACTAAGTGGAAGAAGAGAAGAGAAGAGACGATGAGAAGAGGAAGAGGACACAGAAGAAGAGGAGGAAAGACGAAGAAGAAGAGGGGGGGGAAGAAAAGAAGAAAAAAGAAGTGAACTAAGTGAAAGAAGTAGAAGTGGACGAAACGGGACGAAGGTGACGAAGATGGCGAAGACGAGGAAGTGGATGAAGTTGACAAAGACGACTAAGAAAGATGAAGAAGAAGAAGAGTGAAGAAGAAGAAGAATAATAAGAAGATGAAGAAGAAGAAGAAGAGAAGATGATGTGATGATGATGAAGAAGAAGAAGAAGGAGAATAGGTGAAGAAGTGGATGAAGTGAACGAAGTGGAAGAAGTGGAAGAAGTGGACGAATTTTGACCAGTGGACGAAAGTGACAAAGTGGGATGATGGACAAAGTTGTAAGCACCAAAATATGATGTCACAAACTTGTTTAACAATCGGCAAGTATGACCGAATCGTTTCAAGTAATAAACTGGGTAAGACCAAGTATCGTTCTCCCAAAGGACTCACGGCTAGTTTGTTATGTTGATTGTTGATTAGCTAAGGACTTAAGAACATCAAATAATTGAGTTTAATATGGCAAAGACGAAAATTAATTGTATGCATGAATGATTCCCCCCCTCTCCCCTCCACAATGACAGACAAAAGATAAACACTTCAAGGAAAATATAGGAATAAGATGTTGTTGGGGGTCAAAATTTCATCTCATCCACTCGTCATATATTTTAGGAATCAACATTTCAAATCATCATTGTAAGGCCACTCTCTAATGTACCATTCTAGATGGCTTCTCCCTAATCAAATAGTTCATACAATTGCCTAGCATTCCTATGATTAGTTCATGAGTGCAGGAGGGCTTAAAGGCAACCAATATAATATTGTCAGGATAATATTGGAGAAATTCCCGGATCTAGATTTCCACGTTACGTGTACGTATCAACAAAACCAATAATCCATGGCATAGAATGAGTTAACAATGCAAGCATTGAGCAAAGAGGAAAAACACCCTAATAATGATGAAAGAAGCATATGTCTTAATTCAAAGATGTACTCTAAACAAATCCATATATGAGAGCTAAAGAGATTACTTGATCCCCAACAAACATACAAAGGTTTAGTTCACACCATATCATGGTGAACCTGAGAAGAACAATGAAAGAATGAAAGAGATAAAAAAACCCGAGAAAGAGAATAGGAGATGTCACCATCTCCCAATCTAACCCCAAGGGGTGAAAAGAGAGTGTTTGCCTCGTTTCTGCCAAAGATGCCTAACTATAGGACGTGCAAGTCCTTATATACTAATCTAGAGTTACAAAAGATTACAAAAGTCCAAGCCCAAAAAGTGCGGCTCAGCGGTATTTACCGCTCAGCGGTGATTGCGCGTCTTCTATTTCCCCTCAGCGTCATTTGCCCTCAGCGGTTCAAAGTCACATCTTGAGTGCCGCTCAGCGGAGTTTTGACGCCTAGCGGGCCTTCGACTTCTCTTTTGCACTCCTTCTTGTCTTTGTTAATGTCCTCGCTATTATTCTCACTCTTCACCAAATTCACCTCAAAACCTGCACAAAAACCTTAAATCAAGCATAAAAATGTCCAGCTCTCGTATTTCTGAAACTTAAACAAAAGGCATGATTTTCAAGCTAGTGCTAAGTCTAAAGGTTGCTTTTAGTATCAATGTAATCATGAAAATAAAAGTTTTTCAATGTTATACAACCCCAAATAGAACTTTGCTTGTCCTCAAGCAAATAAAATGTAACTCCATCTCCAACCAAATTATATGATGGGTTCAATCATTAAATCTCTTTTCAAGAATAATATAACTTCACCAAACTTAAGACCAAGAGTTCAAATCAAGATGTGCACATGCTTTAGTGTTAACAAAGTCATTTACTTCACAATGCTATTTTTCAGGAAGATCAATCAAGTACGCATGGATGTTCATGTGCTTTGGAATATTGCATCATAGGTAAAAGTGTTCACTCAAACACAAGTTATAAGAGGTAAAGTGTTTCCACTCATTCACTACACTATCACAACTGCACATGAATCAAACTTTGCCTTCATTTAACCACAATCAAATTACATTCACAGCATGCATCATCACACAAGGACTGTCAATGGCTTATAATGTGGGGGCCTAACAAGAAAATTGGTTTTTCTGGATCACAAATCCTTGAGTTAAGAGAATAATAACAACACAACTCTTATTTCATTCCCAACTTTCTTTTGCCTTTGCTTTTGCATTTGCATTGAGTTTGCTTCTTTTCTTTTCTTTTCTTTGCATATTCTTACTTTTTAGCTCATTAGCTCAATGCTTTTTCCTTTTTCAGGTTTCCCAATAACCCCAACTGGAACATTTAACATACCACACAAGCATCTTCTACTTACTCAAGGTAAAGATTTTCAATCAAGGGTGTTCAGTGTATATCTAAGGCTAAGGGTTCAAAGGATAGAACACAACGTGTTCTCTTTTAGAAGGCTAACTTTATGAATTTGGCCAATAAAAAGGGTTTCAAAAACAGACCTTTGATCATATGAGCAAAAAACAAGCAATTGATTACAATCATAGAAACCTGGGAAAATCATTCCAATGCTTTCAAAAGAACAGCATTCAACAATAAACAACTCTGGAGTCAAAAACCTCACATATAAGCTCATTCACATTTGACAGACATCCTGCTTAATTTCACAATCACATCATGATATTATGCATTTGTTCCACAAAGCTTGTGAATCACCTGTATAAGCATTTTATGTGCCTCATCTTCAACATCAATCAATAAATAAGATCATCAAGCCATTAAATTATCACACAATCACAGTTAATAGCAAACCATCATAAGGAACCAGGTGTTCAATAGAGTACATCAACCCCTAATCTAAAAACAAAAACAATAAGTTCTGAAACGTAAACCCAAATAGCATAATCAATATGATAGCAGTAATCAGTAAATGTTATCTCAGCTCCTCATCAGTCCGAGCTCTCTGTATCTTCCTCTTCCTCTTCATCATCATCTTCATCAAATGCATCCTCCTCCTCAGCTTCCTCTTCATCCATGTCTCGGGCTGAAGCTTCAGATGATTCAGTCCTCAATGCCATGGTTCTTCTGCCAAGCTTACCACATTATGGATTCATCCATAGTCACATGTGGGCTGGAGGTGTATCATACATCCCCACTACATCTCAGCAGTGCCACTGACCTCTGGGAGGGACTGCAACTGAGCACCTATAAGAGACATATACATGTCCCTCATCTGGAATGGTTCTGCCTCATGAGTATCAACAGAAGTCCTGCTCTGTGCTGGCTTTCTATCTATACTAAGCCTGGCGTGGTGGCACTGGCGGGGCTGCCTCTTAACTCCAAGTACTTCTGTAATAGGCCTCATCTATTAGCTTTTCTGGCTCTCAAAATGGTGGACAGAAGTGCCACCCAGCTAGTTGCCAAAGGTTGAGTGATCAAAGAAGGATGTCCCAGTGGTGCTTTGTTGTTTGAGGGGTTAGCACCACCACTAATCTCATTCGGATATCACCTGCCCAGAGTAGTAACAGTCAAGTTTGGATAGCACAGTAGATGAAGAGTGCCTGTGAGAAGTAATATCTGGACACATGTGAACATGGCGGAAATGTTGGAATGAGAAAATGCAATCCCAATATTTGCAAGAGGAAGGTCACATCTGTTCCTATATTAACCACTGAGCCAGATATATTTCCTTGGAGTGTCTCCAGGTATGCCATACTCTCTCAACATCCATCAACGTCAGCACACCTTCATCCATGCTAGAGCAAAAATGGCATTGCTCACCAGACCCACACAGTATCCAGGAAAGTTATTGATGGAGTCAGGATCATTTACCTGATAGCATGGCCTCTAACATATCCCAAATAATTCTAAGCTGGATAATCACCAATCTTTTTGCATTGGTGTAGAATTCTTCACCACAGCTATGTTGGCTGGTATGGATAAGTGGCTGATTCCCCAATCATTCCCTAACACTTGCTCTCCCAATTGAGGAGCAAAAGTTAGTATCATCCAATTTTCTCTCCTTAGAAGTCTCCTGTTCCTGAACCACCCTAAAGTGCTTCTCATGTTTCCAGAGAGGAACCTGCCATTGGGCTGCTAGGGTTCCTTTTCCTTTCTCATTGGTTGCCATGGTTTTCAATCTCTTCCTGAAGAGGATTGCCATTCCTGCATTCAAACCTAAATTCAAAAAACCACAGAACATGATGTTAATCATTAGTAAAACTAGAACATAACTCTGTCGATGCTAAACCACAGCTGGGGCCAGAATTTCCCCTCAGCGCACAAGCGCCACATTCCAACATGCAAAATCAGAAGAAAAACACAAATCTGGCAGAGTGCCGCCTCAGCGGTAATTTTACCCCTCAGCGGTTAACTCTGCATATTTGAAAAATCAGTTTTAAAGCTCCTAACTTCCACCCCAAATGCAATTTTCAGTTTTCCAGTTCATAATCATGCAGTTTAATCGGTCAACATCAAATATATCATCAAATCATGCATAGAACATCAAAAACCCCTAAATATCATGCTTTGACAATCACATTCAAATTCAAGAAACCCTAGAATGAACAAAATGCATTTACTAACTTGGGTGGAGATGCTAGATGATTGAGAATGTTCACAAAACTAGAAGGGCTCTCTTCCACCCAAAATTTGATAGCACACTAGTGTTAAAAGTGAGTGCGAAGAGAAATTTATAAAGAGGGAAGAGTAAAAAGAGGTGGGAAACCTAAGAGGAGATATGTGGGAGTCTTAGTGCAGAGAAGAGCTTGAAAGAATATAAAAACGCGCAGCTTAGGGTTTAAAAATACCCATGGCTCGGGATCCGCTAGGGGAACTTCAGCCCATCTGCGATAGTACCGCTCAGCGGTAATTGCCGCTCAGCGGCACTGTCTTGTGTGCCTTCGCCTTATTTTCTTGACCGTACGTGCCTTCCTAGCAGACCCCATCGGTCCCTGCAAGTCAATGTTAAAAATGCTTATGCAAACCCTAAAAAAAAAAAAATCTCAAAATAAACAAACAAAAAACAATCAATCACTGGGTTGCACTCCCAGGTAGCCGTTGTTTACGTCACGATCCTGACCCAAATTCCACCAGCACCCATCAGTAGGTGTTTCCAACTTACCAGCACCCATCAGTAGGTGCAAAATTTTCTCACCAACACCCATCAGTAGGTGTGACAAACCTAGCATCCTTCAGTAGATGCTTAACCACCTAGCATCCTTCAGTAGATGCTGGATCCAACAAAAATATTTACAAGAATAATTCCACAATTTAAAAGTTACAAAACCAAATCAAAATTTTTAAATCCACTGGGTTGCCTGCCCATCAAGCGCTCTTTTAACGTCATTAGCTGGAACCAGAAAGCTCAGTCTTCTTCTGTTTCTTCTTCGTTCTACGAACTTCTTCAGAAATTTGATCAAACCAGGAACCTATTGCAGTGTCTCAATATAGGAACTTTAATCTCCAATTTCCTTAAGATTTCCATGAAGCACTTAAAATTTCTTTTCCGTCCTATGATTCTTCTTTAGATGAGGATGTGATTTTATTGATTTCTTCTTCTTTCCTCTCATATTCTTTTTTTCCTTTTTCTCTCCCTAAAGTTGGCTCTGGGGCCTCTTCTGTTAATTTTTCTTCCGTTTCTCGTTTTCTCCTAAAACTGCTTGATCTTCACACAAATTGGCTTGCTCTTTCTTCTCTCAACCAAAGTTCGTGTGTCGTTTAGGCATCTTTATCTTGCGTCACTACAACTCTTCTATATGTTCTCTCTACCTTTTCCTCATCTCCCTCTAATTTTCTCATCCAAGATCGTCACTTTTCAGTTGATAATGACTTGCCCTTCCTCCTTAAGGTTAACATCAGTATTAACATCATCATTTAAATTGGACTAATGTGACGAAGTTGCATCTCATTCTTTTTAACATGATTCGTCATGACTTTTCGGAGGGAGAAAAACTCGAATTTTCAAAAATCGTGAAGGGTGTTCCTCCAACCTATCCCCCCCAAACTTCCTGATAGAAAGGGGTGTTGCTGCCATTGTTGTTGTGCGTTGGTTTCTCAAATTGTCCAGAGCTTGCCAAATTGGCTTTGACCATGCTTGAGTGAGGTTCCCACCATTGGTTGAGAGTTTGTGGAGAAATTGAGGGCCCCTATAGTTAAACTCTTGACCAAAATTGCATTCTGCAGACATTAGTCACAAAACCCTAAAAACAATTGTTAGCACAACAGATAGAGAAAGAAAAAAAAAATCAAAGGGATATAAGTGAAAAGATAAGAAGATAGGAAATTTAGAACAGAAAATAAAAACAGAAAAATAAAATAAAATAAAATAAAATAAAATAAAAACAGAAAAAAAAATAAAATAAAATAAAATCTAATCTAATCAAATAAAATAAAATCAAATCAAATAAAAACCGAAAAATAAAAAACAAAAAATAAAAACAAAAAGCAGAAAAACATAAAACAGAAAACAGAAAAAAAAAATAAATAAAATAAAATCAAATAAACTACACTGAAAAATATAAACAGAAAAATAAAATAAATAAAATTCGAAATTTAAAAAAAAAATAAAAAAAAAATAAGTCAAAGATAATCAATAATCACACAAATTAACCAGTTAAACCACGAATCCCGGCAGCGGCGCCAAAAACTTGATGGACAAATTTGTAAGCACCAAAATATGATGTCACAAACTTGTTTCACAATCGGCAAGTATGCCCGAATCGTTTCAGTTAATAAACTGGTAAGACCAAGTCTCGTTATCCCAAAAGACTAAGGCCTAGTTTAGTTATTGATTTGTTGAATCTACTTTGATTTAATTTAGGAACTTTCATATGATTAAATGGTTTTTACTATCAATTGAGAATGTACTTTGATTGATTAGTAATAATTTCAACTATAATCAATTGAGAATTTACTTTGATTGATTAGCTTTTAATTTGGTTAGGAGATTTAAGAATAGACATGATTAAACACAGTAGAATTTGATTGAGAATGTACTTTGTTTGAATTTATTGTTAATAATCTAGAAAGGTTTTGCATTTGATTGAGAATTTACTTTGGTTAAATGCATGATCGCCCTCAAATTAATTAAGAATGTACTTTAATTAATTTGAAACTTAAACAATAATTAATTGAACAATTATTCGTGAATAACCGATGATGAATCTATCTTGGAAAAGCAGTGGAATTAGCCTATTTCATCATAATTGTTTTTAAATTTCTTATTTATTCTTTAAACATTCTTAAACTATTACTTTTATTCATAAGCATTGCATAACATTCATAAGAGTCAGATATTCGAAAGCAATTCCGTGTTCGTTGGGAGACGGCTCAGGGTTACTTTAACCCTATCTACTTTCTTGAATACTACTTGGTAATACTGAAGTTGCCTTGAAAAGTAGTATTAATTTGATAGCTTCAACGATAGCCTATCAACAAGTCACTAGTGCAGTCAAGGGAAACGACAACAATTATTTTCGGTCATAGGAAACGGTTCCTGAATTGAGGCATATACAAGCGAGGCAAAAAGGGGTAGGCTTTTTGCCTCGGTTCAGAACCGAGGCAAAAAAGGGTAGGATATTGCCTCGGTTCACAGGTAATCGAAGCAGTAGGGTTTCTTCTTTTTTTTTTGAAGGACTTTTCGCCTCGGTTCCTTCTGACCAAGGCAGTAAAGCATTTTTTTTTACTTTTTTGCTTTCTATATCTTAGCTCCAAACGGTGATCAAGCCTTTTTTACTTTTCTTACTTTTCTTTAAATATCTGATATCAAGCCTTTGTCCATCATCTCAAATGATGTATTGGGTCTAGAGCCTGCTACATGTTGATTTGATTTGATAGGTCTTCCAGATCTTTGAGTAGCCTGCAAAAATAAATAGCAACTAATCAATACTTCATCAAAAATTAAAAATCTGATGAAGATTACAGGAAGTATTATCCATAGTAAAAAGTGAAAAGATCATGATTCTTACCACTCTTGTTCATGCGTATTCCTCTTAGATTTCAATAACTTATTATTAATTCAATAAAGTAAACAAAATGAATATTTCCGTTGACGAGAATATTTCCATTGACGAGCATATTTCCATTTGGCTATGAGACACGATGAACAAGTTCATCTCTGTTTTCCTCTCCTCAGGTGGCTGATACCTTCCAATAATAATATTTGTTCTCAACCACAAGTATAAAACTCTGCATCAGTACTTAACTTCATAACTTTGATTCCCGAACAACATATATGTATTAATATTACCAGTGATTTTATCATACACATCAGCCGCAAATTCTCCATTTGGAAATCAGTAGAAGAAACAACCATAAAGCTGTGGAAGTGCCTTTTCCACTCGCATCTTTTCTCTGTTTTGAAAATCTTCTTTTGAATCACCAAAATTATATATCCGTTCCTTTCGTGTCTCTTAAGATTCTCATTGTGCCTGACGATCATAGCCAGTCGGCAACCATCAACAACGAACCTATCATTCGTCGTCGGCAGCCATCATCGTAACCTAGCACCACCGCTGATCAGCTTCACCATCATTGTCGTTGTCGTCAAACCCTAATTCGCACCACCACGATCAACACAGACATGTAATCAGAAAAACCCTAATCGAAAGTCGCCGTACTCATCTTCTTCACTAGAAACCTCCATTGACGCACCATCACGAAGCTCTGTTCATCACCACCTAGCGCCGCCGCCAACCTCGATGTTCATCTCCATGGCGCAACCCTATTCAACCTCCATTCATCATCATCAGGCAACGTCAACCTAAAAAATCAAACCAAACCCAAAAATAGATAAATCCTAAATCCCAAGTCGCGCCTCCATGACCGAAACCACAAAGCTTCAACCTCCAACGAGAAAAGCACCATACAGAAATCGAAACCTGCAAAGGACGGTCTAAACCCTAGAATCGCAATGAAGAGGGGGAACCTTGACTTTTTTGGTGTCGACGCCGAGGACGAAGCATCCGCCGTGGAAGGGTCCCAAGCTCTGACAAGCCACCTGGAGCCACCCTCCGAAAGCGCAATCGAGGTCGAGAATGGCGGCGCCACGGTTGATTATGTTGTGTTGCTTCTGAATATGAACCAGTTTGAAGGCGGAGCCCATCTCTCCCCATGCTTCTAAGTTATTCAATTAACGTGCTTCGGGTCCCCAAGAGGCAGAATATCAGGATTCAAAAAGCAATTTTTCAGGTGTTCAGGCATCAGTTGGAATTTTAATCGAGGTCATACGGTGTATATGTCTCGGGTCCCAGTGAATCGAGGCAGTAGATCGGGCTTCAAAAAGCTGTCAGGCCAAAAGTCAAATCTGTAGGAATTTTTCAGGGTGTTAGGCATCGATTGAAATTTTAACCGAGGTCATATGGTGTATATGCCTCGGCTCCCCTTGAACCGATGCAAAAAAGTTAAACCGAAGCCTATTGTGCGAGTTTAAATCCTTTTTTCTTACTAGTGAGTAGAAAATTAGTTGAATAAGAAAATTAAGAGGATTAGATCAGATAGAGGTGGTGAGTATGTGCTCTTTAATTAATTTTGTGTTAAAGAAGGAATTATCCATGAAGTGACCCTACCATATTCATTTGAGTCTAATGGAGTAGCTGAGAGAAAGAATAGAACTCTTAAGGAAATGATGAGTGCTATGCTTGTTAGTTTTGGTGCACCTGATAACCTTTGGGGAGAAGCCTTACTTACTACACGTTTTTTACAAAATAAAACACCACATAAGAAAACAAGTAAAATTCCTTATGAGCTTTGGAAATGATACCAACCTAACCTTAAATATATAAGAGTGTGGGGGTGCGTAGCTAAGGTGATGTTACCCGATCCTAAGAAAAGGAAAATAGGCTCTAAAACCTCTGATTGTATGTTCTTAGGTTATGCTGAACATAGTGCTGCCTATAGATTTTTAGATGTCAAAGGTAACATACTTGAGAGAAATTTTATAACGGAAACGAAAAATGCTGAGTTTTTTGAACATGTGTTTCCCTTAAAGGTTAATAAGATGTCTCAACCTGTTGATGATAATGCCATTGAATATAGAGGATTTCCCGTTGTACTAGAAGGTTAAAGTGATGATAACTGGATATGTGATTAAAATGAGACAAAATTCACTAGTGGTTATGTATTCACACTTGGGGGTGGTGCGATTACATGGAGATCAGCCAGGCAAAAATTTATTGCAAGATCAATAATGGAATATGAGTTTGTTGCTCTTGAGATGGCTGATAATGAGGTTGAGTGGTTGAAAAACTTCTTAGTGAACATTCCACTAGGAATGAAACCAACCCATCGATATCAATACACTGTGATTGCCAATCGGCAATAGCTATAGCTAAAAACAAGAATTACAATAGAAAGAATAGGCATATACAATTGAGACACAATTTGGTGAAGCAGGTACTAAAGGGTGGAACTATTTCCATTGATTATGTGAAGTCAGAACGAAATCTAGCAGATCCTCTGACAAAACCCCTAGGAAGAAAATGATATTAGAAACATCGAGGGGAATGAGACTTAAGCCACTTGCAAACAAACAAGTGATGGTAACCCGACCTTTGTGATTGGAGATCCCATGAATAAGGTTCATATGGGTAAAAACAAGTCACTTGTTAGTTTTGATAGCACTAAATTGATTTTAATCAATTATGTCCATTCCTATGGTGTGTGTGAAAGTGCTAAAGACTGCATTATTGAGAGGGTAAACTTTGTCATTAAAATTCTATGTGGTGAAAGAATTTGAGCTTAAACAAAGTTTTTAATGATTTTCATATCCCTTATTGGTGGTGTATGATTTGCAGCATACACTTGATGAAATCATCGACATGAGTGTCGAGTGGGGCCACTTGCATGAGATCTTGGCATGATCTCTAGAGCACTCATGAATACCTAGCACGCGCATGGTCTAGTAAGCGCAACATAGTGATAAAACAAGAATTTTGGGGATGTATTGTGATTGATAAACCTCTAACACACGTCAAGTGTCTTTGGTTCATCTAGCTTGCTATACCAACTATATTGTGTGTTAAGTATCTCAATATAAGACTGGTTCATATAGCATGCTATGCCAGCTCTGATGCATTACATCCTATGAGATCCAGAATAAAAGTTTCTTATCTTTTCTTTCAACTATCTTTTACAATATGTGGGGGATTGTTATAATATATTATTATTATATTGCAAAAGTTAAAACATTAATGTGGAAAGTTATTAGAACGTTGGTATATATATTAATTGGCAATAGAAAAAAGAAGAACATTGTATTGCAACGTTAGTAATGGGCAACATTAATATTTTTTAATTGCCAATGGTAACATTTTAAGAGCAACGATAACAAATTTTAAGTGCTCCAACGTTTATATTACAACGTTAAAAACATTTATGTTTTTTTATTTTATTTTATTTTATTTATTCTTTCCTAGCTCTATAAATAGAGAGCTCTTTCCCCATTTCAAGACACATCAGAAATCAGTTTTTCTCATTCTCCTTTCTTCTTTGTTTCATCCTTTAGCTCTTTTCCTCTTCTAAAAATATTCTGGGTTTTTTTATACTCTTTTTAGAGATCATTGATAGTTTTGAGATCCTCAGAAATATTTTGGAAACTTCTTATTGTATCTTTGGGGACTTGCACAATACACCGTAGATAATTCCTTAAGGACAGTAAAACTACATATCTCAGGAAATTTTGTTCGTGATTCTGTCAGCTTTTATACAACACCACCAAGTTTACTAATTGACTCATCCATTATTTATAATGTTCTATCTTGTTACAAATTAAAAACTAAACTCAATTCCTAAAATAAAAGTAACTTTTGAACAAAACATTTATATATTTCTAATTAACATAAAGTAGTATTATAAACTATTTACCTTTTTGTTTTAAGGCCTTCCCTTTTCTAGTAGAAATAATCTATAAATATTGTAATTTTTGTCTTTATGCTTTTAAAGTTAAGTGATATACATAGAAAACAATTTCATAACATGATGTGTCTATATCACATGTTAAAGGTTTCAAGGGAGGAAGCACAAAGAAGGGGACAAAAATAAGAAACTGTTGAGAATTCCTTTCTAATAGCCAACACGAAACATACACGTGACACAAAAGGCAAGGAAGGACATGAACCTTATGTTGAAGTTTAGAAACAAAATCATAGCAAATATAAATTAATGTAAAACTAAAGGATGAAAAAAAGATCACCAAAATACTTAAGTGTCTAGAGAGAAGCATTAAGTGAAAAAGTAGTCTTACTGAAACACCAAATCAGGGAAAATTAAGGCAAAAACCAGAGAAAGCTTTGAACAAAAGAGAAAATGAACCTAGCGATGAATAATGGAGAATGATTGTGACTTAGAGAAGATGGGATCTGCTCTGCTTCAATCCCAATGCTCCTCTACTTGTTGATTGAAAGAATATACTAAGAAGAAGATATGATATATTGTGTGTGGTCGAAAGATAACACTTTAATATAATAAGTTTACGAGCTGGCGTGATGACGCGCTCCACCTTGCATGTGGCCTGACGGGTTAGCATGCTAGGTGGGTTAGGCTACTATCAATTGATAAGTTAAAAAATTTGACCCAACCCATGTAAAGATTGTCAAGCTAACGGGCTAGCCCATTGAGCCTGACCCACTTTTCCACCCATATTAATCATAACCCATTATTGATATATGATTGGAAGTTGATGATTTTGGTACATAAAGTGCTCAAGTTAATCTTCTTTCAATTTTATTTGTTGTTGTCAAGAACCATTATATTCTCCTTTGGGGACATTAAGGACCAATCCCATATGCCTTTCTCATCATATGTTGCATATCGAAATGATCAATTTCCTTATTTACAAATTGTAAAACCTCTATACTTTTTAGTTTGTGTTATAACTAATGAAGACACAA
>NW_025907320.1:1215-12357 GCF_018835915.1 Vigna umbellata
ATGAATTTGGCCAATAAACAGCCAATAAAAGGGTTTTCAAAAACACGGCCTTTGGATTATATGAGCAAAACAAGCAGTTGATTCAACCATAGAAAAACCTGGCAAAGTCCATTCATGCCTTTCAAAGTACTAGCATTCAACCAATAACACTCTGGAAGCTCAAAACCTCACATATAGCTCATTCACATTTGACATGCACATTCCTGCTTAATTTCACAATCACAATCATGATTATTATGGCATTGGTTCACAAAGAGTTGTAGCTTGTGAATCACTGTATAAGCTTTTAATGTGCACATCATCTCAACATTCAATTAATCTAAGCATCATCAGCATTAGTATCCACACAATCACAGTTAATAGCAAACCATCACAAGAAACCAGGTTTCACATAGAGTACACGAACCCTAATCTAAAACAAAAACAAATAAAGTTCAGAAACTTAACCACAAAAGCATAATCTAGGATAGCATCATCAGTAAATGCTTATTCAGCTCCTCATCAGTCTGAACGCCTAGGGATCATTCTCTTCTTCCTCATACATCAATCCATCAAAACGCATCCTCCTCCTCAGCTTCATCTTCATCCATGCTCGGGCTAAGCTTCAGCTGCTTCAAGCTCCTCCATGCCATGTTCTTCTGGCCAAGCTACCACAGTATGGAATTCATCCATAGTCCACCTGGGCTGGAGGGTATTCATTACATCCCCCACTATCATCTCACCGTGGCCACCTGCCCTCTGTGGATGGACTGCAACTAAAGCACCTAATAGAGAAATATACATGTCCCCATTGGAATGGTTCTGCCTCATGAGTATCAGCAAGAAGTCCCTGCTCTGTGCTTGGCCTTCTCCTCTACGCGCCTGGCCTGGCGTGTGGCAACTGGCTGGGTGCCTCCTCACCCTCCACATAATGTCTTAATAGGTCCTATCTATAGCTTTCTTGGTCTCTCAAATGGTGGAACATAAGTGCCACCCCAGCTAGCTTGCAAAAGGTGAGTGATCAAAGAAGGATGTCCCAGTGGTGCTTTGTTGTTTGAGTGTTAGACACCCACTATCTTCACAAAGCTATCACCTGCCCATATTAACATTCAGTTTCTGATAGACAGTAGATTAAAAGAGTTGCCCTTGTGAGAGTATATCGTGACACATGTGAACATGGCTGAATGTTGGCTGAGGAAAATTGCCATCCAATACTTTGCAAGAGGAGTCAAATTCTGTCCTCCTAATATTAAACCAATGAGCCAGATCTAGTCTTGGGAAGTGTCCTCCAGGTTATGCACAATACTCTCTCAACATCCTCAAAGTCAGCACCTTCCTCCATGCTAAGATCAAACTGGCATTGCTCACCAGCCCACACAGTATCCAAAAAGTTATTGATGGAGTCAGGATCATACCTGATAGCATGGCCTCTAACATAGCCCAATAATTATCAGTGGATAATCACCCAATATCTTTGCATTGGTGTTAGGTGTAGAATTCTTTCACCACAGTATGTTGGCAGGTGATGGATAAGTGGGCTAGCTTCCCCCAATATTCCCTAACACTTGCTCCCCAAAATTGAGGAGCAAAGTTAGGTATCATCCAAACCTTTCTTCCCATTAAAAGTCTCCTGTCCTGTTGAACCACCCTAAAGTGCTTTCCATGTTTCCTAGAGAGGGGAACTGCCATTCCTTACATGCCATATGGGGATTGCTCTGGTTCCTTTTCCTTCTCTTGGTTGCCATGGTTTTCAATCTCTTTCCTGAAGAGGATGCCATTCCTGCATTCAAACATAAATCCAAAACCACAGAACATGATGTTAATCAATTTAGTAAACACAAAACAAAATCCTTTTGAAGCTTAAACCAAGTGAGGGCCAGAATTTCCCTCAGCGACACCAGTGCCACATTCAAACAGCAACAAAACCAGAAAAAGCAAATCGGCAGAGTGCCGACTCAGCGGTAAATGCCGCTCACGGTGATCTGCAGATTTTGCAAATCTCGTTTTTAACCTGTCCTAACTCCACCCAATTGCAAATTTTCAGTTTTCAAGGGTTCATAATCAAGCAGGTTTAATCGGTTCAAACATGCAAATATATCATCAAATCATGAAGAAATCAAAACCCATAAATATTTCATGCTTTGACAATCACAGTCAATTTCAAGAACCCTTAGAAGAACCAATGCATTTACTTACTTGGGTGGAGATGCTAGATGATATAGAATGCTTCCAAACTAGAATGCTCTCTTAAACCCCAAACTTTGATAGCACACTAGTGGTAAAAAGTGAGTGAAGAGGAACTTTTCTAAAGAGGAAGAGTAAAAGATGTGGGAAACCTAAGAGGAGATAGTGGGAGTCTCTAGTGCAGAGAAGGGCTTGAAAGAAATGTAAAACGCGCAGCTTAGGGTTTTTAACAAATACCCCAGATGGGCTCGGGTTTCCGATAAGGGGAACTTAAGCCCATATGCGATTAGTACCGCTCAGCGGTAATGCCGATCAGCGGGCACTTTCTTGTGTGATCTCTCCTTCTTTTCTTGACCACGTGCCTTACTAGAATACCCCCCTCATGGTTTCCATGCAATTCAATGTTAAAAAAAATGCTTATGCAAACACGAACTAAAATAAACAAACAAAAAACAATTAAAATCAACTGGGGTCTGACCTCCCAGGTCGCGTTGTTTAACGTCCCGAGCCTTGACCCAAATTCACAAGCACCCATCAGTAGGTTGTTCCCACTTACCAGCACCATCAGTTAGGGGAAAAATTTCTCCCAAACCCCTCCGTAGGTGTCAAACTAGCATTCCTTCAGTAGATGCTAACCACCTAGCCATCCTGCAGTAGATGCTGGATACAACAAAAATATTACAGAATAATGTCCACCAATTAAAAGTTACAAAAAAACCAAATCAAAAGTTGTGTAAATTCTACTGGGTGCCTCCAAGCAAGAGTTCTTTAACGTCACTAGCTTGACCCAGTTAAAGCCTCATGTTCCTTCTTTGTTTTTTCTTTCTACTGAACCTCTTCAGAAATTGATCAACCAGGAAAACCTGTTGCAATGTCTCAATCAGAGGAACTTTAATCTACAATTTTTGAAGATTTCCATGAAAGAACTTGAATTTCTTTTCCTTCCTATGAGTATTATTTAGAGGAGGATGTGATTTTTCATAGGAGTTCTTCTTTTTCCTTCAGAGGCGGGGGCGGACAGCGGGAGAGAAAAAGGGGAGCGGTGGCGGGGCGGGGATGGGGGGGTAGAAAGGAGAGGAGGCGAAGAAAAAGGCGGGAGGTTCACACAAATTTCTTCTCTCTTCTCGCTTCAACCACTTCTTTTTCTTTTTCTTCATCTTTAATATTTCTCACTCAACTCTTCTTTCTCTTTCTCTCTACCCTTCCTCATCTCCCTCTATTTTTCCTCATCAAGAATTTGTCACTTTCAGTGATAATGACTTGCCCTTCCTCCTTAAGGTAAATCAGTATTAACATCATCATTTAATATCTGACTATGTAGAAGTTGCATCTCATTCTTGTACATGATGGTCAATGCTTTTCTGAGTAGGTCGGAATTTTTCAAAATCGTTGAAGGGTGTTCCTCCAACCCTATCCAAAAATTCCTGATAGAAAGGGTTGTTGCTGCCATTGATTGTTGTGGTGGTTCTCAAATTGTCCAGACAAGCTTGCCAAAAATTGGCTTGATCATGCTGAGTGACGGTTCCCACCATTGGTTGAGATTACTTTGGTAGAATTGAGTGCCCTATAGTTAAACTCTTGAAAAATTGCATTCTGCAGACATTAGGACACAAAAACCCTAAAAAAAACAATTGTAGAACAAAAAGATAGAGGAGAAAAGAAAAAAAATCAAAGGAATATATTGAAAAGATAAAAGAAGATAGGAAATAAAAAAAGAAAAAAAAAAAAAAAAAAAAAAAAAAAAAAAAAAAAAAAAAAAAAAAAAAAAAAAAAAAAAAAAAAAATAAAAACATAAAATAAAATAAAATAAAATAAAAATAAAACAGAAAATATTAAATACAAAATAAGAATAAAAGTAACCAAATAAATACTAATGTCTCAAATAAAATAAAATCAATATATCAAAACCCCGAAAAGTAAAAAAACAGAAAATAAAAACAGAGTGCCGAAAACAGAAAAAACAAGGACAACAGAAAAGAATAATATACTTTTAAATATTTCAAAATAAATTACACAACAGGAAATAAAGAATAGTGTAAACACGAAAACTAAAATTAAAATAAAATGCACGGAAAAGCATAAATAAAATCTAATCTAAAAAGATTCGATAAAAATAATAGATTCTGGACATCGGTCTAGGGCCCTAAAAAAGCAGCATAAAATAATAAAACACAGAAAGATAAAGAACAATATAGTAACAACACGAAAACTGTCAGAAATTAAAGTCGAAAGATAATCAAATTCACAACACAATTCAACCGAGTATAGTATAAACTAATGAATCCCATTGAGGGCGAACGGCGCAACAAAACCTTGCATGGACAAATTTGTGTATAGACACCAAAATTAGATGACGTCACAAAAAGTGTGCTCACAATCAAGGCAAGTATCGCCGAATGTTTCAGAGTAAAGTAAAACTTGTAAGACCCAAGTATCGTTTCACCAAAGGATTCTCACGGGCCTTAGTGTTAGTTAGGTGATTTGTTGAGTATGTACAACTTAAGAACAAAAATAATTGAAAGATTTAAGATACGCAAAAGACCAGACAAATTAAATATGGCAGTTGCATGAATTTGTCAATGACAAAGACAAGAAGCATAAAATTTTTCAAGGAATATATATGACCGATGAAGTATGTTTTGTTGCGGGCCGTAAACGATTTGTGCATCACTAGAACTCACTGATCACACGGCGGTATCGCTGTGTAAATAGCAGAATTGGTGGCTAGGAGCGCATTCAGGTTCGAAGTCAATATAAACGATATGTGTAGATCGATTTG
This sequence comes from Vigna umbellata, assembly GCF_018835915.1. The sequence goes on from NW_025907320.1 coordinate 6,158, forward strand.
TACTAGCGAGATTCAAGACGTGTGTGATATACATAAAATAGCAGTGAACCCGGGTCGATCTATCACCCGATTGCCCGGGTAAGAGAGGCACAACGTGTCTCATACGAAACTCATTAGACAAGAAAGTGTCTACAGAGGTAATACGCACATGCGTAGAAGCACAAGACCGTCGGGGACCAGTAGACATACACGCGAGCATGAATGATAGTTCATGAGTGCAGGAGCTTTTAAAGGCAACAATATAATATTGTCAGTATAATATGGCGAGAAATTCCCCGGATCAGGATTTTCCCCGTAACGTGTCCGCTATCAACAAAACAATAATCATAGCATTAGAATGAGTTAAACCAAGGCAAGCATTGAGCAAAGAGGAAAAAAACCCAACTAATGTCATGAAAGAGAAAAGCCATAGTCTTAATTCAAAGATGTGTTACCTCAACAAATCCGATATGAGAGCTCAAGGAGATTACTTTAATTCCCCAACAAACATAACAAGGTTAGTTCCCGATTCATGGTGAACCTAGATGAATTACAATGAAAGTATGAAAAGGAATAAACCCAATAAGGTGAAGAGGTAGCCTGAGCATACCAAGATCATCCTTCAAAGGGGTTTGAATGAGTGAAAGAGAGAGTGTTTGCTCGTGTCTGCAAAAAGATGGCTAACTTATAGGACGTGCAAGCCCTTATTCTACTATCTAGAGTTACAAAGATTACTAAAAGTCCAAAAAGCCCAAAAAGTGCCGCTCAGCGGTATTTACCGCTCAGCGGTGATTGCGCGTCTTCTTTCTTCCCCTCAGCGGCCATTTTGCCCCTCAGCGGTTCCAACGTCACCTCTTGCGTGCCGCTCAGCGGTAGTTTGCCGCTGAGCGGTGCCTTCGACTTCTCCTTTTTGCCAAACTCTTTGTGCGATTGTGACATGTCATAAATGTGTACGAGGGCAGACACTCTCTCTTATTCTTCACTTCTTTCACCAAAGTTTTCACCTCAAAACCTGCACAAAACACTTAATCAGGCATAAACCTGTCAAGCTCTCTTATTTCTGAAAATATAAACCATATACGTGCTCACATCACGAAAAGTCATACATAGTCTCAATAATATGTATCAACTAGAAATACGTGCTCAATCACGAAGTCATACATATTCTCCAATATATGTATAAAATGAATAACGTGCTCCAATCACGAAGTCATATTTATTCTCAATAATATGTATAACTAAACCAATAGAATAAACGTGCTCAATCACGAAGTCATACATATTCTCAATAATATGTATAAATAGAATAAACGTGCTCAATCACGAAGTCATACATATTCTTAAATAATATGTATAACTAGAAGAATACGTGCTCAATCCGAAAGTCATACATATCTCAATAAATTATGTTATAGACTAGAATATGACGTGCTCAATCACGAAGTCATATTTATTCAGGCAGGTCAATAATAGTGATATAACTTATAAAACAATAGAAGAAACGTGCTCAATCACGAAGTCACATACATATTCTCAATAATACATTTTTTTTTCCTCTTTTTAGACAATAGAAAGAAAAGTAAATTTTTTTCCCGCGATCCAATAAAAGACATTCATTTTACCTCTTTTATATGATGTAATTAAAAATAAGGTTTAATAGCCAATTTTGTCCCCAGTTTGGTTGATGAATCTCAATTTAATCCCTCATTTTAAGAGTGTTTGAAATGAGTTTTCTTTTTTAAAATTTTGAGTCAAATTAGTCCCTTCCATTAAATATGACCAAACGGTGTTAATGGGGCGATGATCTGGCATCAGTTAGTGGTTACGTGTCATAATTTGCTTGTGTGTGTCCTGACGTGTGTCAACATCCAATTTCGTCCGGATTGACAAATAAATTTATTTTATTGCATTTTCCCATAAAAATAAAAAAATAAAAAAAATAATATGTATATAAAAAGGAAAAAAAAAAGAATAATAAACAAATAAATAAATAAATAAATAAGGGAAAAAGCAAAATATAATAAATAAAATTATAAAATAAAATAAAAAAAAAAAACGTTCGTCCTCCACTGAGCGCGTTCGGTTCAAATCTCTGGATGAAACCGCTCGTCCTTTAAATTTCACGAACGTTCGTCCTCCACCGTTCGTACTTTACTTTATTCGAACGTTCGTCCATTCTTACATTTAGGACGTTCGGTCATGTTTTGTGTTAGTGAACGTTCGATCATGTTATGTGAACGTTCGGTCATGTTTTGTGTTAGTGAGCGTTCGGTTTCATCGTTTAATGAGCGTTCGGTTTTAGGCGTTCGGCCTAGAACCAATAGCGTTCGGTAAAGAGTTTAATGAGGTGTTCGTCCAAATCCTGCCTTTCTAACGCTCGTCCTCTCTTATCTGCCGCTCGTCTCCCGTTCGTCCTCAACCGTTCGGCGGTTACGTCTCATTGACGTTCGGCAACTCTCAAGCTCAACCGTTCGGTTATCCACAAGCTTTCCAACTGTTCGGCCGCTCGTCCTAAATCGTTCGGCCATTTGGTGTCTTGGACGTTCGGCAATTTTCAGCCTCCAGCGTTCGTTCGTTCAGCCGTGTAGTGTTACCGTTCGTCCTTTAATTTTGTCAAACTGATACCTGTTGCTCTCAAGTAGAGAGCGTTCGATCTTGGTGTACTAGTGATGACTAACGTTCGGTTTTGAGCGTTCGTCCTAGTATCGCATGATCTCTAACCGTTCAGCAAACAACGTTCGGTAGTGTTCTTGTTCAACAAATAACTTTCGGCCTTGATATGTTGAACGTTCGGTCTTGATGTGTTGAACGCTCGGTCCTGATGTTGTTATTCTCATTTGAACGCTCGGTCTCCCGTCCCTCTTCAGCGTTCGTACGATGCTTATTTTCGTCCAGCGTTCGGTTTTTGGGGCGTTCGATCCCTTTTGGTTTGATCATCAAATGGCATTCGATAAATAGTGTGGTGAGTCGCTCGTCCAAATAGTGTGGCGTTCGGTTTTTTATTTTGTTGCGCTTTATTTTTTTTAATAAAAATATATAATAACAATAAAAAATAAAAAAAAATAAAAAATAAGTAAATAAAAAAAAGAGGAATAAAAATAAATAAAGGTAAGTGTTAATATGTGCCAAAACAAAAATCTAGAATTAGGGATATTGTCCCTGAATTTCTGAAAAGTTGTTTAAAAACGATAATAGAGGACAAAACAAGAGAATGTGGAACTCCTAGGAAGCAGTGAGGCAGTGTTGGTATCTCAAAAGGGATTTAATTATTTTTGGCTTGACCTTGGCTTTTGGGTTGTAAATCAAAAACGGTGGTATCCCTCTTGCACGGCTGCCCATCTTGCAACTCTGTAAAGTCCCTTTACACCACTACAAGACTCCTTTACACCACTACAAGACTCTGGATTCTCACCAACCGAAGGGGGAGACCTTACGGGAAAAAAGAAGAATCAGCGGAGACTCATTGGAGACACAAGGTTGGCAATAGCAAACGGATCTTCAAGAGATGCTGTTATGAATATTTGTACGTGTTGTTACCGAACAATCATCACCTCTGCATATTCATCTCAAACACCACTACCACCACCAAGAAACCATCCGACGCCCTCCCTCATTACTGCAAAACACCATTCCCCCGGACCTTCATCGATATACACTTTCAACACCTTATACTCGGTCACTGCCAATACATTACAGCCATCGCCTATCCTCACCCAGTCATCACCTTCATCCATATGCACCAGTCACCATAGCTATATACACACTCACGGCTATCACCCTTCCCTTTTCGTTTTCACGGCCAACGCCCATCACCATATCCAGCATCTTAACCTCACAGCCAACGTCCACCATCTTAATCTTCATTCACCAGAGAGAGGAAGCCAAAGAAAAGAGGAGGCGTTACTAAAAAAAAAGGGAAAGACGTTACTGGAAAAGGAAGTCAGCCAAAGGAAAGGGGAAGACTCATTGAAAACGCAAAGTTGACAATAAAAAAGGGATCTTCAAGAGGTAAGTAACGCCTTACAATTCCTATTTCACTGACGGGGTTGTTTGCCCTTCAACATATCTCTGTTTATGTTACCTATATGTGTGCATCTGTTTGTTATTGAATACATTCAACTGTTATATATCCACTGTTGCATCACCCTCCCCATGTCCACTCCTGTGGTCTTATTCCATGCAAGCTCAAAACGAGGAAGGTTCCATAAGCTACGCCCAAACCTCTGATTTTCTTCAATCACCAATACTGAATTTGAAATAGTATGTACAAAACGCACAACAGAAAAATCATGTAACGGAGACAATGGAAAAGTGTCTTCATCCTCACTAAACCACTGATCCCTCTCTGTTCCCCACTCACCTCCAACCTACCGTTCGGCCAATTCCCATCCCATTTTCCTACGAGCGTTCGTCTTCTCTACGAGCATTCGCCTCCAACACTCACCTCCAACCTACTGCTCGGCCAATTACCCCTCTGCTCATCATCCCCATCTTCTGTCGGCAGTCCATTTTCTTCCTCAAACCACCTATCATCATCTCCAACCCTTGTTCTCGTCTCCAACACCCGTGGCCAAATCAACATCCTGGTTCAATTTCACCCATCAACCCAACTTCCATTTCATTTCCCAACTATCAAAAACCCAAACACAGACAGAATAAAAATTGACAATTATCGTCCACACACAAAAATCGTTTTCTCTTCATTCTTAGGACACTCTTCACTCTCAGGACATTCATTCCTTATCCATCATCAATTCATCTTTCCTTAGCACCTGAAATACAAATAATTAGTAATCCCTAAATTTCATCACCATTCCATTGCCATTATCATCATACCCTCCAAGGTTCTTCCTCCCCGCATCAAAAATTAAAAAAATAAGATAGAAGGAAGCAGAGGCGCGACTGGACTGGCGACGGCCCCGACGACTCGCAGCTGCCAATCGAGTGAGGTTTGGGCGCGCGGCGTGAACGAGCACCTCCTTGGATTTCTGGTGGCAAAAGAGACGAGATCGAGAGGGAAGAAGCGGCTCGGTGGTCTGCTCCGAAGGGGCGTTGGCCCTTTGATTTTGAACTGGCGGAGGCGAGCCCCTCTCTGGGTTACCATTTTCGAAGCAAGAAGAGAGGAAAGACAATCGCGCCGCGACGGCATTCCTCCCGATGGCGTCGGAGGGCGTGGGTGACGCCGAAATCAATGGATGGCGCTGTCGCCGTGGCTTGAAGAAGCAGTGGCGGAGGTGAGTGTTTCCGGTTTCCCCCGTTCAGACAGAAGAGACCCTGGGTCTCATCTTTGTGAGGCGGCGTGGGGAGAGGGGGATAACCCCTATGGATTGCCGAACCAAGGAAAGGGCCTTGGGCTCGTTTTTGTCTTCTGACCCGGATCTCCCTAACACAAAAAGATGCACCCTTTTATTTCACCCGTGCACCCCCATATTTCACCCACGCACCCCCTGTCCTTACCCTTGGGCTTAGTCCCATGATAAAAACGATAAAAAACGAAAGTTCCCTTTTTGGTACCCCGTTCTCGTCTACACCCTGTTGCTCTTGGACCTTTATTTTCTTGTGTTTGTTTCTTTATTTTTATTATTTAGTTTTTATGATATGTAACTCCATGTCCAGTAACCCTCATCCCTTTGCTTTGTTTATATCTGTTAAACTTGTTTTGTCGTTTTACATAAAATTACAAAAAAATGAACAAAAAATAATAAAAAATATATAAAACTTTAAAAAAAACATTTAATGATATAAATATTGGTATGAGTACTCGTGCGATCGTACGCATCAGCCTAGTACTTATTGCCCAAAATATAAAATAAATAAAAAAGCTGTGTGAGTGCTCGTGCGATCGTACACATCAGCCTAGTACTCATTACGCAAAACAATAAGAGGAAAAAGTCGTGTGGGTGCTCATGCGATCGTACGCATCAGCTTAGTACTCATTACGCAAAACAATAAGAGGAAAAAGCCGTGTGGGTGCTCGTGCGATCGTACGCATCAGCCTAGTACTCATTACGCAAAAAATATAAATATTACAATGAAAATACCAAAAACATATAAAATCTGCAAAAACTAAAAAATGTCAACAATTTCAAATCAACAAACAATATCGCCTTGCCAGAACTACGTGATCCTTGATTCTCCATCAAAAGTGGAGATACGTAGGAGCAAGGCCAGACCTTGTCAGGTTCACTTCCCCAAAAATCCAAAATCATTTCAAAACAAAT
>NW_025907321.1:0-14218 GCF_018835915.1 Vigna umbellata
TCATTTCCCCGTTTCTTCATCTTTAACTAATATGACCGCTCTTAAAAATATTTCTAGACATTTGTGGCCAGGAGTGTAAGCCCTCCGCAATGAAAATACCTCCCTCTTCCCTTCTCCTAACATATTCAAGATATTTCATATTTTGAATTCCTCTGTTTGTAAAACCCGTATTACATTACTTCCCGTTCTTGATTCTTGGATTCTTGATCCATGGGTGTTGTTTGGTGCCCTCATCCTTGCAATGCTTTCCATGCCATTAGAAACTTGCGTACTCCTGCTGTTCTTGACTGTTTCAGTTTGTGATACCACCCCACTTCCTCCTTGATACCAAAAATTAGATGCATTATTTCTGAAAGAAGGTCCTCCAATATGGTGTGACTCTTGCATAGCTTCTTCTATATCATGAGTGATCTCCATAACTCTTATTAGATACTATAGGATCACGTGGCTGAATCTGATTCCAAACATTTAGTTGCAGCCCCACAACATCTTATCTTTTGAAGTTTGAGGAACTTGCAACACTAATAATTTGAATTCTTGTATGTAGTTTTCAACCATTTCATGTTGCCTTATAGCTGCTAATTTTTCATGGACAGTACTCGTTCTTTGCCTCCAAATCTTCTCCTCAATGCTGTTGTAAATTCCTCTCATGATGGATTCTTGTTGTTTGATGCCAAAACTTAAACCAACGGTTAGTGTTTCCTTCCATACTGATAAGAGCCAATTGTAGCTTTTCCTCTTGATTGACATTCTGCACTTCAAGAAACTTATCTGTTGGATCTATCCATCCCAGAGGATCATTTCTCTTCGAAAGTGGTTGTTTTGTCAGGAAAGTCGTGTATTGAAGGCATTCACTACCACCATGTCCTTCTCTTCCACATGTAGAAACCATGACAGAATATTCTACAGGTTCTTCTCTTATTAGTTTGGGTTTCACAATTGTCATTGTAATGCACAAAGTTGCAAATAAGTTTTCTTCCATTGTTCAACTTGATTGGATGACACATAAAACGAAGACAAGGAGGTTCAACAAGTGTTATGGTGGAGGCACGGCGTGCTTTGATGAGAGGAAAGCAGCACATGGATGTCACGTGTCTAGCAACGACAAACAAAGAGTGTTCACATGGCAACATATGGACCTAATTCAGCCTCTGGTCGGCGAGGTTGCTCGTCGCTTGGAGAGAAGCCTTGATCCGGTTGTTATCGAAGAAAATGGTGACAGAGACAATGGGGAGACTTCGCGAGACAAGACTGAGACCAGCAAAGCGGGATCAAACCTCTCTTATACCAAAATGTTATTGAAAGGTCTAGTGGAGAGGCTGAATTCCGAGCTATGGCACATGGGATGTGTGAATTGTTATGGTTGAGAATTATCTAAATGATTTTATAGTGGCATGTGAAGGGTCTATGATTCTTTATTGTGATAATGCATCGTATTAAAACTGGCCTTGCCACTATTTCTTATGTCCCATTTGGACTTTAGTTAGCAGATTTGTTTACAAAAGGTCTTTCTGAACAATTTCATGATCTCACATGCAAGTTTTGAATGATAGATACATTCACAAGCTTAAAGGAGGAGTGTTGCTAATAGAATATTAAGTGTACTATTAGAAATTCTTCAAAAATTCTAGAGATCTCTTTGTAACCAATACTTTAGGATTAAAACTCTCTATTTATAAAGGGTGACGTTTCAAATAAATCAATTGAATAAAATCTTCTCTCATTCAAATTAATCCTTTTCAACTAGCAGTTTAGGGGACTTTGGCTGTAAGTTGGTAATGCATCGTATTTTTTCAGCTTAACATCAATTTTAGTGCATTTAGTTCTTTTTATCTCCTTTGGCCTCCCACTATGCCTAAAATACTAACCTTAATCTTTGTTAGTCATATAGTTTTCTGCATGGTATGTACTTAAACATGTAATTTTTCTTGGTCTATTTCTTGTGAATGCTCAACAAGGCCTTAATTAAAGCTTTTTTTGACTATCCTACCAGGCTACCACCCTATTATCCAACTTGTGGAACTCCTTTTGGTACCCAATAACCGTGCAGTTTCCCCCTTTTATAACATTTGTATATGCCTCCCTTCCATGTGAAAGAATGTTAGAGGCCTTCTTGATATACTGGTGTTCCCTACATTGAAAGGATTGCTTCATGAATGGAGCCAGCCATTCCGTGGGCTTGTTCCCCTTCGGAAGTTCTTTCATGTGTAAGTATGAATGCCACCAGGATTAGTCCAATTCTGAAGATGTCCCATAATCTCATTTTTATTGGAGGTTACTGGATTCTGGCCTTCAGCCATGGAAGGTTTTATTTGCCTTTTGTTGTTTTCTACTTCTGACAGATTGCTTAATTTCTCTAGATATTAGGATAGTTTCCCCCAATACTTTTTCACTTACTTTGAGCTGATCTTATTTAGATAATTTCTCATGAAGCCTCTGAACATGTCTCCAATATCTTCAATTTCCAAGTGGCCATTTGAAACTGGTATTAGATGATAAAGCTTGTGAACTGTATAAAAAGCGAGAACTCAAGTTTGAGTATTTTTCTGAATAACAATAATTTGCTTTTGGTTTGAAGGTTGGATTTACATATTTTGCACTCAAGCAGTTCAGTCAAAAGTTTTTTCTTAAGTATTTTAATTATAACCTATTCTGAAAGCAGACTAATATTACCCAAAAGCACCATATTTACACATGTAGAAAATAGAACATTAGTTTGTTTCCCAATTCGCCAACTGTCATACAAACGAGTGAAACTTTCGACACCACTGCTGTGAAAGTTGCAACTTAATTGGTTTGTGACAATCATTACTCAATTTCATTCATACCTTGAAGCGAAAGCCTGCTACAGGATCATTAACTAAGTTACACACAGGCTCAGATAACAACTAACGAGCCATCAAATTAAGAAAAGAAAAATAACACCGACTAGAAGTTATTCTAACTCATCTACTGGTTAACATCTGTATATCAAGTACCAGTCTGGTCTCCTATTCCAAATGATGCTGATTAGTTTCTTCAACTCGTAGTCTTTGTTTTCAGCTATTGGACAAATTAGTTCCAGTTTGGTTATCCAAACTCAAATAAATAACCACCCTTTGCATGACTAATACAAATTTCAACTTAACAAATGTTATGCCTTGTTTTCTTCTTCCTATTCTTATGTATCATAGACAATAGAATTACTATATTTTTTCTCGTTTTATTCATTCATTCGTGATTTGTTATTAGCCACATTCTTAATCTGCTTGTTTTGACGGTAGACATATTTTAACACGTCTGTTCACTGTTACTTAAACATTGAAGTACCTTTGCTACAGTATCGTGAAGTATCTCCATTTTTAGTAGTCTCCCATCAACCCTGTGAATAATTGACCACCTTTGTCTTGTATCACCCAGGCCAAAAGACAGCCATATGATTTTGTTAAGATTATTGGTTTTCTTGTTTTGCCTTCCTGATCTAGGATCATTGAATTTAACTGAGGCAGTTTTGCATTGCGTGCGTGCATACATGCAACTGAAGGTTAAGGAATGAATGTAAACTCAAAGGAAAAATATGTAGGATAAATTTATACTTATGCATAGGCAGCATGATTCCATGCTAAATTTTCAATCCTACCTCTGTTTTATTATTGGAAAGACAAAGCGTATTCCTAGAAATGAAAAGCAGTTGGCTTTCAATGTCTATTCTAAACTAGTCATTATTTATTGTAGAATGTTCGCTGCTTGTTATCAATGGAGGGTATCAACATCAATTCAACAAATAAGGCTGGAGAAACTCCTCTTGATGTTGCAGAAAAATTTGGAAGTCCTGAACTTGTCTCCATATTGAGGGATGCTGGGGCTGCTAATTCCACTGACCAAGGGAAACCTCCAAATGCTTCAAAACAACTCAAGCAGACTGTCAGTGACATAAAGCACGATGTACAATCCCAACTCCAACAGACACGTCAGACTGGCATGAGGGTTCAGAAAATTGCAAAGAAGCTGAAAAAGCTACACATCAGTGGCCTGAACAATGCAATAAACTCTGCAACTGTTGTTGCCGTTCTTATTGCTACAGTTGCTTTTGCAGCCATCTTCACAGTCCCGGGTCAATATGTTGAAAATAAAACAGATGGATTTTCTCTTGGACAAGCAAATATAGCAAACAATGCAGCTTTCCTAATATTTTTTGTGTTTGACAGCCTGGCATTGTTCATCTCTCTGGCAGTTGTAGTGGTTCAAACTTCCGTAGTTGTTATTGAGCAAAAGGCAAAAAAGCAGCTTGTTTTTGTCATTAACAAGCTCATGTGGATGGCTTGCCTTTTCATTTCCATTGCCTTCATTTCTCTTACATACGTGGTGGTGGGATCACACTCCAGATGGCTTGCAATATATGCTACAGTGATTGGAAGCTTGATAATGCTCTCTACAATTGGCTCCATGTGCTATTGTGTAATTTTGCATAGGATGGAGGAGACAAAGTTGAGGGCCGAGAGTCGATCATTCTCCATGTCTCATGCATCAGACCAAGAGATTTTAAACAGTGAATACAAGAGGATGTACGCACTGTAATTGATATATCCGAATGAAATGGCTTGCATTATCCAGCATATTCTTGAAGTGGTGATAGGTAGTTTCTACTGTCAGTGTCAGATTGTATGAAGATAACCTACGGTCTTTGTTAGACTACAGATACCGTGAGAACCGAGGGAAATGAAGAAAAAGGGGTGGGGAATTCTCGCCACGTCCACTAGTAAGTAGAAAGGATTTTATCAAATTTAGTATGATCTTGGTGAAATAATTGTGGTGGTGAAGACTTCTTTTAATGGAAGATAGGTATGCAAATAATCACTATATTGGCATCATAAGTTATCAATCATTTCTAGATTGGCATCCTAAGTTATATCAATCATTTCTAGCATACCAAAATGACAAAAGAAATAGAGAAAAGAAATGTAAGATGGTGAGGTACTAAGACCAAAACCTACTCAGTTAGTAAACCTATAAAATGATGGATGAAACTTATTCCTATAAAATTCGTAGCTAATGAAATCTGGAATAAAGTTCCCCGCCCATTACATTGGTTATTAACACCATGGTTAGCAAGTTTGTCCGGAGAAGAATTTCCTTCTTTGTGGAGATGTGATACGTGAAAATTCATACTTGTTATCCTACTCAAAGTGTTACTCCAATGGTTTACGTAATTGTCAAGGCACAATGAGTTAGAAAAAGCTTTAACCACCAATGTGGAATTACTCTCAATTCATAGATTGTCGTTCTCTATCCATAGCAAATCGAACTACATTAACAACTCCAGTTATTTGAGCATATACATTAATAGCATATATATTAACCTATTGACAAAGAAAAGCCAGCAACAGAATAATCTTGAAAAATCCTTCACCAGTAGCTAAGTTAGATTATCCCGAGTTTTTTTAGGAGATCAATAAGTTATGAACAAACTCATACAAGAGACTAAGACATCATTTACAATTTAAAACATTAAAACAATGAGTTTATAAATCATTTCATTTATTTATTGTTCATTTTAGTTATTTTCATCCATCGTGGGACTTTTAACTCGCTTTGAATCTTAACAATCTCCTCCTTAAGTGGAAGTTTCTTCGTATTGGAACACCTCCCTCTAAAGCACAGATATTTTAGTGGTAAGCATTCCTTTATACCATTGTTACATTCCTCGATTAAAAACCCAGGAAACAAGTTCATGCACCAGTCTTTTCTGAGTATTCCTCGTGTTATTTCTCTCACGGTGAGTTAGAAATAGAGAAATCATAGTATTTGCTTACAAGGTACAATGTACCCTTCCCGTAGGACAATAATTTCAGTCAACTATGCACAACTCAAAAACTACCCCACACAACAATATGTTGCGCTATATAAAGACTTTCTTAGAAAGTCTCACTCCTCTGACCAGTTATATCAGACTTAAGACCAAGGAGATATAAGCATAGGCATTATCTAACAAATCAAAGATCCAAAGGGGAAAAATTAGAAACAATTTGTAATGGACAAAATAACCAATGACAGTACATCATAGCATAACTGCACTAGAATGAATGCTAAAGATACACCTCCATTAGGAGCATTCCCGGAGCTATATATTTACTCATTTCGTTCTATAAGTTTCTGAAGACCTATGTACTTCATAAATTAATACAAAAGTTAGCAAACAGAAATCAAACATTAAGAAAAAAAATCCATAGGGCCTTCTTACAAAAAAGTTACAAATTTAAAAACGTAAACTAGGCACAGGAGTTCAAACCCAGACTAAATCCACTATTGATAGCAGTCCTTACTTGATCCTCAAGCTCTTGAAAATAGGATGCTTTCTTCTCAATTATATTCCTTAGCCCAAGACGTTCTGTCTGTTGAGCTGATTATGAATTAAAATTATAATTTTTCTTCTGTGTTATTTAGAATAACAGAGCATCACGGTAAATCATGTATCAAAAATAAAACAATTGAATACTGTTTACAAACCTTTAGATCTTCAATATCGCTTAGACTTGCGCGAGGAAGACCCATCTATTGTATGTCCTTGTTATCCTTAGAAATAATATCCATTGCAAATGGAACATTGGTTTAATGTCTCTTTAGGTCTTTATTTTCGTCCAGAATCTTAAATAGGTTCCTTTCTTTTTCGACGTCTCAATTGAGTCTTTATTTTTGTAAAATTGAATCAAATAAAGGCTTTCTGTCAAATTGATCAAACACCATTAAGGAGGAAGTGACGTGACATGCTGACAGTGTAATTTTTATTACATGACATTAAAAACATGACTGAATTTTATTTTTTTAATTTTTGAATTAAAAAATGAGGTGTACATAGTGGAAATATAATTTAAGTAAGGACAAAATTGGAAAATCAAATAAAATTAATTTGACAGCTATCACCTGTGCCGCCCTTCCCCACCCAAAATTAAGGTTTCAGATTAGAGGGAAGGGGGAAAACTTCATGCACCGCGATAGAACATGGGGGCGCTAATTGAGAATGTCTCGTGGTAGCTCTTGGAAGCGTGATTCAGAGAAGATAAAGCAAGGTTGTTTCACGGTTTTGTGTAGAAGACGCGATTAGGTAGTGCGAACTTGAATCTCGCAGGGGAGATCGATGGTGGAAGTGCGAATCGCGGTGGAGCAGGTTCTCGTGTTGACTGGCTGTCTCTCGCAAAGGAAATTTCGAGTTCGATTAATGATGGAGTTTGTCGCAGCGGCTTGGGTTTCTCTGTGTTTTCTAGCTTGGATTTGATGCATGTTTCTGATGCGATGATGGAGAAGATGATGTTGCTAACTGGTGGTTGTAGCGAAGCTTGCAAGGAAGAAGAAAGGGATCTACGATTTAGGATTACATGGCAATTGGGATTTTCTGATTTCTGGCTTTGCAAGTGATGAAGATGAATGTGCGGCGACCATGGAGGTTGGCGACAACGGCTTGTGGTCCGACGAGGATGATGGTGGCGGCACAACGTGGTTGACGGCGGTATTGGCTAGGTTAGGAAATTAAGGTTTGGCGGCAGCCTGTTATAGAATATTATTACTAGTCAACCGAACGACAGAATGTAGGAAGAGGCCGATCGGTGAAGGAGAAGAAGAAGGGAACCGAATGACTGAAGGTAGTGAGGCTACCGAGCGAGGCCGAGAAGTGAAGAAGAAGGAGGACACCGAACTGCTGAAGCATGGGAGCGGGTCGGTTGAAGATTTTCCAATTTAATTTGATTTTCCAATTTTGTCCTTAAATTATATTTCCACTCTGTACACTTCATTTTTTAATTCAAAAATTAAAAAAGTACAATTCAGTCACGTTTTTAATGCCACGTAATAAAAAATTACATTGTCAGCATGTTACGTCACACCCTCCTTAACGGTGATCAATTTGACGGAAAGTCTTTATGTGATTCAATTTTACAAAAATAAGGACTCAATTGAGACTCCAAAAAATAAGGGGACCTATTTAAGATTCTGGATCGAAAATAAGGACCTAAAGTGACATTAAACCTAGAACATTCAAAGCGTCATACACCCTTTGATGGATTTTTTTTCTCGTCATATTGTTGCTGTCAAATGTTATGAAAACATCAAGTCCATAATATTTATCTTTACACTCGGTCTAAAAGAATTTATACAAAAGGAAAAACCTGATTAGGAGTTGAAGCACATTTGCTTGGATAAGCAAGTTCAGCTACAAGTTCGTCAGCTACCTGAATACAAGCACAATCCACATCAAATTTATAAAAATATAGAATAGGTTCATTTGAGGAATTCAAACCAAAATTTGAAACACCATGAATTACAAATGTGACATGAAAACACTATATACAGACTGTAGTTCTTGAAAAAATTTCAATAACATCATATAGACATCTCAGAAGCCAAAGACTACGACTCATAGATCATGGTTATGCTAGATAACAAAGAAAATGTGAAGATAAGAGCTACAATAATACGAGGAAAAGCCCTTTAGAAGCCAACATTCAATTTTTCATTGCATACAATTTAAATTGGATACAAAACATTAGAACTAGAAAAATAAACATGATAGTGCAAATGCATTGACAAAAATGTATTAAGAAATTAATTGGAAAATGCAGAACCTATAGTAAGCATTCATTTTACGTGCATATGGCAAATAAAACTGAATCCAAAATTTAATTCCATTTTACCATAAACTGACTTAGAGTTGTAAGTTGTTCTCCACTAGCTTTCTACCTTCTCATAGACTGAACAACTAATAAATAAGAAACAAAACCAGTAAGAAAATATATAATCACCCTGTCCTAAAAAAAATATGACAATCTAAGGAACACAATGAACTAAAATACCACAATGCAGATCGAATTAGTGCTTATACTTCCGGCTTCATGTTTTCTTGCAAACAAAAAATTAATTTTTTTCTAACATAGTGGTCACATTTTAAAAATATAACTATCGACTTAGTAATTAAAATTACCAATATAATAACAAAAAAATTCACAATATATCTCTTTATTTACTAATATACTATATTTTTAATTTTTAATACTATATTAACAAAGACAATTAAATCATTTTTATAAAAAGTATAATTTTAAATAACTTTTCATTGAATAAGATAGTGCTTCAGAAGAATTGGGCCTTTAGAAGGGTTTCTACTGCCCGGCCCCATTTGCTACCACTATCCCATGCATTATCTGAAAAGTTCAAAATAATTTTTTAATTTAATCCAAATTTTCTCGTTCTCCTCTCAGCTTCCTTTCTTCTGTGGTTGTTATGCCCAACTTGTTTCGTTTCTCCTCCACCTTCTCTTTGCCTGACATCACTCGGGGTCGATGCTGTGGTACTGATAGTCGAACTCCTCGCTGCCAGATTTTGCGTAAGTGAACACCTATTATCTTCAACCTCTTAACTTTTAATTTAATGAAAAGTAATCTTAATTTTCTAGATTTTTTTTTTTTGTTTTTTTTACATGATTGTTATTAAAAGTTAGACAAATGTAAAGGGTATTTTATGAGATGATATTACAATTTAAACTGTTTTATGTATCAGATTCTTCTTCACAGCCACCACATAATGGGCCGGGATATAGAAGCATAGATAATAAGAGAAGTTGGAATTCACTGACGAACGCTATGAATCCCTGCACTAATATTGTGAACTCCGTTCAAGTTCCTTTTCCTTTGTTCATCAAGTCTTTTAGATCAGTTCCATCGTTCAAATGCCTCTGCAGGAGCTCAGATGAAAAGGGAAGTGACGATGTGAAGGACCCACTGTATGGGTTGGTTGACAAGCAAGTTCAAGAACTATTGAGCAGAGAAGAGAACAAGATTTTGCTAGATGGTTTAGAGAAGGCGTCGCAGCGGGTTGAGATGGCTAAGAGAGAACTTGAATTGATCCAAAAACAAGAATTAGCTGTCAAGCAGTTGAAGGATTACGTCAACCAACTGGAAGGCGAAGTTCTCGAGGTAATGGTTGAGCTTTTCTTCCTTAGATATCAAAATCTCAGACTAAAAGATACGATTAATCTCTGGATTTTACTAATATCTGTAGACTCATGACCAATTTAATATTAAAAATATGTCCTAATTCTTGTGGTTGAAACCAGGATTGCGTTTATCTACATCTCCTCTCTATAGATATTTCATCTCTTTTAGCTTAGAACAAATGTTACTATCTACTGGAACTAATTATAAGAAAAATTAATTACTTTTACCAATGAACATAGTACTTTAAAGTTCATTTAGTGTAGTTATAAAATGATCAATAGATGTTTTTCTAAAAAAGGAACCAACATAAATGAATTTTCTCAAGAATGACGACTACAAACATAATTTACAGTGCATTGGAAGGTGTGGAAGTATTGATTAAATTGAATGGCGTAGCTAGGAGCTCATAATGTTCATGATGAGTGAGAAATGACTCCTGTAAAAAGTCATTTTCATACATGTTTATCTTATTTTAGCCAGCCTATGTATACTTTACAGAAATATTTTGCCTCACAATTTGTTTAATAATTCTTCAATAACTGATATTGGTACTTATCAATGAGTTATTTTATAGCAAAAGTACTATTTACTTGTGATTAAAAAGTATTACGTAGTTCATGAGATGTTTTTGACTTGATTTCTTTTAATTTTGATTCTTACTTTAGTCGTTACTTACAAAAATTGAGTGAGTTTAAGATTGAAGAATGTCAAAGAGACATATCAGAGGCAAAAGCCCTGGTGGAGAAAGCAGAGCAGTCTCTGTTGGTAAATATGGGAGGCCCTGAAGGTGGCGGTACATCCATGGGGATGAAAAGTGAAGAAACTGATCGAGATGAAGAGAGATGGGAGTCAATAAAAACAGCATCAATTTCTGCCCTTGTTGGTACCGTTTCAGGTCTCCCCATATGTTTCACTCAAGTCACCGACACAACTCAGCTGCTTCTTCCTTTGACAATCAACTTCATTAGTTGTGCATTGTTTGGAGTGACTTTTCGTTACACTATAAGGAGAAACTTGGATGATGTTCAACTTAAAACTGGGGTTGCAGCAGCTTTTGGTGTTGTTAAAGGTTTACCATGCTTACATTTTAAATGGATTCAAATTTTGTCACTGCATCATTTTAGATAAAATATCATCTTGTCCTTTTTTTTCTTTTGAGGTCTTGAGTTGAATACTTTGAGTCTAAATAAAGCTAATTTTGGTATTACTGAAACAAACTCATGCTCACATTTTAAATGGATTCAAATTTTGTCACTGCATCATTTTAGATAAAATATCATCTTGTCCTTTTTTTTTCTTTTGAGGTCTTGAGTTGAATACTTTGAGTCTAAATAAACCTAATATTGGTATTACTGAAACAAACTCATGATGCAGGTCTCGGAACCCTAAGTGGTGGACCACTCCTTGAACCAAACTTTCAAAGCTTCTTATCACATGCCCAAGACGGAACAATTTATGTGAGTGAGAATCTCTTAATTTTTGTTTCTGTTGCTGTTGCTTTAGATTACTGTCTCAAGACAGGGCTTTTGAACGCTTTTCCAATTGATTGATCATAGCTTAAATACGAATTATTTGTTCAATTATCATAGCTTAGATGGACACTGATCAAGTGTCGGTATAGTTTCAACTTAACATAGTTCATCCATCCTATTAATAAACTCACTGATAATCTACTAAGAAGTCTTTTATTTGCATTCGAATATTTAATCGCTTGCATTGTTAAGCTGTGACGCTTGACCTTTCTGAATCAATTATGCAGAATTCTTCTTGTAATTAACTTGTTAAGTTATTTCTTTTGGCTTTTACATTCAGTGCAGTAGATAAATGACTTGACACCACTTGTCTACGTACGCGAATTCATCTCAAATGTATTCCATGGTATCACAATATACAAGTTTTCTTAACAAACTTGGGAAAACCCTCCCTTCACAAGTTTTCTGACAAACTTGATAAATCCTCCCATTACAAAACTATCCTTTATCTCTTAAGATTGTGAACTTCTATCTTTAGATTTGGTGCAAACTTTAGAAACCCTACCCTCGATCTCTACTTAAGGTGGTGAACCCGTATATCTTTATGTTGGTTATCTTTTCACATAATCCTTTTATATATGTTCCAGAAATCTTACCACATTGCATTTCGAAAATCTCCATCTAAAAATTTTATTTTTGGACTTTTGTTTTGAAAATTTTATTCGGAAAATTATATCATGGAAAAATTGTTCTAGAAAAATTCCAAAAATGGTAATTTGGAAGTTATTTTTACAGAGTAAAATAGTTACGTTGAAAATTTGGAGAAGCGCCAAGAAATATTGAGAGTGCAAGAAGAAAAAGAAAAACACACATTAAATATCATGTTACAACAGAATATTTTTAGTATATGCTGAAAATGAGAAAAGGACTTTAATTATTCGCTTTTTGAAACAAGAGGCTTTCAATTCCTTTTCTGCTTGTCAATAAATTTATTTAAATATTTAAAATATCAAATGATAAAGTAAAATCATTAATACAATTTAATTTTATATATTTATATATTTTAATATTTTTTAGATTGAATGATCACAAAAGTATTTTCGAATTCGAATATATATATATATATATATATATATATATATATATATATATATATATATATATTGAATTAGAGGTTCAGTAAAATATTTTAAAAGATATTTTCGAATCTAAAAATATTTTACTTATTTATTTTGAATAAAAAATACTTTTTAAAATCCTCAATTAGAATGTAATTTTTTATAGTTTTTCAGTGTTTTGGAATATATTTTCAGATTTTAAAATATCTTATGAAATGATTAAACAATTATTTTTGTAGTGATGAATCCAGAAGCAGGATACCCCTGCCTTTATCATTCATGACCATCCATTCTTCATTATTTCGTCATTCGTATCTATCCCCGCCACTTATAGGATTTTTTTTTAGAGAAACCAAAGCAATTTGAAGCCAATAAGTTCTCCATGCCAATCCACAATGAGAGCTCGAGACAACTAAAGTTAGAGGCCGAACCCCACAAGAATATGCAGAATAATTTTCAATTCATAGTGGTGGCATTTGGCAAGAAGAGGGGTCCCAACATATTGCTATTGGTTAGGGCGGATAAGAAGATAAAGGGCAGATTCAATTTCATTATCCATTCAATGGGAGTTGCAGCACAAATACAAATACAATTAGAGCTTCGCGTCAAATCCATGAAATTGAAATGGTGAGTGGAATAAGCAACAAAAGCTCACAACTTGAGAGGATGAAAAAGCTGTTGAGACGAGATGGATGGAGGTACAGAGGGAGCCGAGAGAGAGGAAGAAGGAAGAAAAAAATGTACACGCCTCTAAATTAAGGTTTTTAATATATTTTAATGAAGGGTAAAAATGAAATTTTAGAATTTAGGGGGTGAAGGAAAAAATGATGGTGCAGGAGAAACACCCATGTATAAATAGCAGTAGTTCGTTTTTGGGCTTAATTACCTACTTAGTCCTCATGTTAGGAGGTAATTTTCTGTTTAGTACCCAGTTTTAAAAATGTAGGCATTTGGTACCTATGTTTTGAAATTTGTATCAATTCCACCCAGGCTATCATTAACGTCCTTAATTTCTCGCATTAATTATAACGCCGTTAACCGGATAGGATTGAATTGATACAAATTTCAAAACATAGGTACCAAATACCTACATTTTTAAATCTGGGTACTAAACAGAAAATTACCTCCTAACATGGGAACTAAGTAGGTAATTAAGCCTTCGTTTTTGTGTAATATGTTTGTAACATGTTTGGCTTTAGTCTTTTTTACGTGATCATCCACCACTTCCAAAATTTTATCAATATCTCCAAAAATTTTATTTTTAACCTTTTAACATTTAATACAGTGTCTCTACTTTTTTTAAAAATTTTATTTTTAACTTTAATAAATATTTTTCTATTTTTTTCTCTCAATAATCTAATTTAATTTAAAATTTAAATATTATATAATTATATTAAAAAAATAAAAAAAAATAATTAAAACAAAATAATAATAATAATAATATAAAATTTGATTTAATATATTTAAATATATTAAATTATATTAAAATATTAAAATAAATTAAATAAATTAAATAATTAAATAAAAACAAAAATTTTAAAAACTTGTTTATCGGATATCCGTAAACTATGTTAACAGTTTTGTTCTTATTTTAAATTTAATAAATATTTAATTTAACTGAAAATTATAATATTATCTATTATATTTTTATAATTTAATATAATTT
>NW_025907322.1:0-33212 GCF_018835915.1 Vigna umbellata
ATAAATTGACGCGAATTTGATTTCTGTAAGAACTTTTATGAATCTAACAGTTTGTGATATCTTTTGCAGAAAGTGCATTCTTACAAAAAGAGAGAAAGAGCTCCAAGAAACAAGAAGTGACCATGGTGATCATCTACTTGTGGATTCTTGAAGAGCAAGTTAACTGCACGTACAAAGGTTGATCATATCTGCACATTGGGTGTAACTGAGAGATCAGAGGCTACAATCTTGTGAAGATTGGATTGAGGTTCACTATCGTCATTACAGGAAGAAGAGTGTGTTGCATTCTTGACTTTGAGGGTGGCTCAAAGGGTTTGGACTGCAAGAGAGGGGATTTTGGCTGCTAGTCTGTTTGTATACTGTCTATATTTTGATTAGAGGGTTAGAGAGGTGTTTTATATTTTTGACGTGAGGTCGCTATAAAAGCCTTGTTGTGAAAACCTTGATCATTATAGTGCATTGGCTTCTTGTGGTTGGAAGGACACTAGATGTAGGCTTGGCCGAACCAGTATAAAAACTCAGTGTTTGATCTTTCTATTCCTACACTCTTTTATTCAATCGACTTCTTACTATACTCAATCAATTTAATTTCCACTGCATAAACAAGTCTTTTACCTTGCGTTTCAAGAAAGTCATAAAGGCCTCATTTTTGGTGAAAAAGATTTTGAAAGTTTTAAATTTTATACTTCACCAATTTACCCCCTCTTGGTATGAGAAATTGAGTCATTCTTTTTTAACATCATTCAACATGAAACATCACGGGTACGTAGTTCTTTTGAAAATATGTTTAGAAAATTTGTTTGGAAATTTGTTTGGAAATGATTAAGGATAATTTTGAATTTTTGGAAAGTGAACTTTAGATTTTAAGGAGATGAACCTGACAAGAATTCGCCTTGCTCTTACGTATTTTCGCTTACAATGAAAAATCAAGGATTACGTAATTCTGGCTTCGTCGCTATTTGAAAAAAGATTCATATTTTTTATTTTTTATAAAAGATAAAAAGAGGTTGATTGGAGAGTGAGGTGTGAGAAAAAAAAATAGGGTGATGAAGAAGTAAAAACAGTATTGAATTATTTTGGATCATTGGGCTAAGGTTAAAAATGGAAAACCAAATAATAAGATTTTGAAACAATTAAATAGGGGTGTAAGTAGTAAAACAAACGGTATTTTTTTATTCGTATTTTTATTTTTATTGTTTTATTTTTTATTTTTTATTTTTTATTTTTTATTTTTTTACGATGAATTTTATTTATTTGGATAAAATTGGATGTTCGACAAAAAATTATACAGTATTCATATTTATTTTTATAACTAAATGTTTACTTTTTTTATTATGATAAAATATATAAACGCACATATGATTCCATTAATCTTGTATATAAAGATTCATTTTCTTTTCATATTTATTTCCTAATTTTATTTTTTAGATAAATTATTTTATTTATACTTATATACAATTTTTTTTTTCTTTGGTGTCTTTTTCAATTTTACCATTTAAATAATTTATTTTAATAAAATAATTAGTTTACCAATTGTATATTTTAAATGAATTTTTTTTAACATTTAACTGTTTTTGTCTACTTTTTTAGACTTAATTATTTTTGAATTAAAAGATTACTTATAAATAAATAACAATTATTTATAATAAAATTATAAAAAATTATTTATATTTAATTTATAATAATAATAATAATAATAATAACAATAATAATTTTATTATTTTTTACTATCTTAAAATCTGAACACACATTTTCACTAATAACAGTAATAAAAATAATATAATAATACAAAATGAATTAAATAATTGTTAAAATAATAGCAAATACAAATCTAAGAACTGGAAAATAAAATAAAAATTAGGTATTACTTTTTAAAAGTTAATAGGAAAATATAAATGATTACACATAATCATGTTATTAAAAAGATTATTTAACATATTAATAAAATATACAAAATTATAAAATCAACGTCTTATAAAGAAAACATAAACAATAAAATAAGTAAATAACAGAGTATAAACCGATACTTAAATGAATTAACTTATTTAATTTTTTTTAAAATACTTTTTAAATTCGTTCAAGTCTCAAAAATTGACTTTTCATTCATTTTAATTTAGAAGCATGAATTATTATTGTTATTATTATTAATATTAATACTTAAATCTGTAAATCAGAGAGCAAATTAAAAACTATGAATTCTGGAGACTTCAATAGAACTCTTCCAGTACTCTTGATTAAATTTTCTTTAAATTTTGTCTGAAGTTTTATTTGGAGACACAAAGGAACAAGTGAGATATAATTTGGGGTGTAAATTACACTTTTCCTCCACTAAAATACTTTACTATATTTTCTGAGTGTGTCGTATTCGTTCGTAAAAAGCACATCAGTCCGTTGGATTTGGAGGGCCTCTGCGTCGCGAAGGAGGAAGACGAAATCCGAGACAAGAAGCTTCTAGCTCCGTCAACTGCGAGTTTGTTTCTTCAATCGTAGCTTCTTAGTTCTAATTCCTGAATTTCTTCCTCAATTAAACTGTTTACCGATTCAAAATCCCTTGTTCTTTTTTTTTCAAAGGGTTTAATGGTGTCCCTATGTTATCTTCCCTGAATTTGAACCTGTTTGAGCACAAATGCCTCTCATTCTTCTAACGCCAGATTCGATGCTCCTCTAGTTCACGGCATTCTTGTTTGTATTAGTTTAATTAATTTCAAATCATTTGCATGCCTCTGGGTTCTTTTAGATCTTCTATATTCATTGAATTGATTAATGTGATAAACGTCAAATTAAATAAATATACAGTTTACTTAGCACGTGTTGAATGCTAATAGTCTTTCTCCTTCTCTTTTATTTTTTATTTTTCTTTTTTGCATTAATTGTCGTCTCTGGATATATGTCTCTTATCTGTTATTCTCCATTTTTTAGGGTTTAATATGATTTTTGTAATCTCTTTATGTTAAAGGAGGAGGAGGCGTATTTTGCGATAACCCTATACCCGTTTCTGAGCAGTGGTTGGAAAGATTTTGTGAGTTGGGGAATCATTTTTTATTGAAACATGCTTCAGATTCGGCTTAGCAGGGCTCCTGCATCAGAGGGGTCAGCAGGGGTGAAACAGTCACCTGTTGAGAATGTTACAGTTGCGTGCCCTGACCATCTGGTTCTTGCTGATCTTCCAGTTGCAAAGGGCATTGGTGCAGCCACGGCCACTTCTCTTGTGAAAACTTTGGGCCGTAGGTCCCGCCGCCAGCTTGGCGAGCGAGTCCATTTCTGTGTTCGCTGTGATTTCCCTGTAGCCATTTATGGACGCCTGGTAATTATTTATGCATGGTTGCACGTTTTTAAATTGAGATTTCTGTTTGTTACTATGCTTTGAATCATGACAGGATCTAAGTTGTTTGATTCCAGTTTAGCTTTTGTGTGGGATTTATTTCAAAAGTTTATTGAAATATTATTTGGCGTAGTTCCAGCCTTTATCCTCTGCAAGAAAGAGAAAATTAATTTATTGAATAGAGTATGCTAGCTGAAATGCTGAACGTTTATTAAGTGGAAACGCAATTCTTTTTCATGTACATTCGATTTATTGACCAGAGCTTTCATGGGAATATAAGTTTTATGTTCCTTTATGCCTTTGATTTGGAGTTAGCTTCTGTATTTCAGTGCGAGATAGAGTTATTATCCTCTTAGTATTTTCCTATAATGGACTTATGGTTTTATTCTTTAGCATTTCTTCATGACACTGGTTATTGCATTGACTGTGTTGCTTTATTGTCTTAAATTTGCTTTTGAAATGAAAAATATATATCGAATAATATCTGCATCAAATACATTTGTTTTTCTATGTAGAATGTTTTCTTTTAGAGTTCTAGATGTAAAGCATGCTCTCAGAAGCAGACCTGTTTATTGACATGGTTGTCATTGTATAAAATGTAGGTTGTTTGTCTTAGTCTCACCTAAGTGTGCTACAACAATAAGAATAGTCGTAGTTCAAAACCAAATTCGCAAGGATATATTATTTAACTTAGAACCTATTTAATAATTTCTCACAATGTCCTTGTTTCCCTCTCCCCTTTTTCATAGGGCTAAAATCCATATGATATCCTCCCCCCACCAATGACTCCCGTGGTCTTATTTGCACATGTTCAAATGCCTTAACTGAATATCTGTTAGTTTTTCCTATATTGATATCTTGTTGTGCACAATCATTGCAAATTTTGTCCCTCTTCTGTGTGCTTGTTGGCTATACATTCATCTTAACATTCTCTTTTTTGCAACTCTACTTTTTCCTCATCCCTTCAAAGACCATCCATCATTCTCTATCATAATTGGTCATACAGTAGTAAGATAAAACTTTCCTTTGAACTTGGTAGGTACTTTTCTATCACAAATAACCTCTATTATCCTTTTATATCGTATGTGTAACACATTAATTAGTTTCTCCATAGTTTTGCTATATTTAACTTAGAAACATGTGGTATGACATCGCTAATTTTGACCTCAGTCATTTATCCACTGAAACTGTGATACTTCTAGTTAAATATTTTGATGTTGGGTTACTTTAAATTAACGTGCTTATGGTCATGCAGAGCCCTTGTGAGCATGCCTTTTGTCTGGATTGTTCTAGAAGTGATTCAATGTGCTACCTGTAAGAATATTTCTATCTTACTGATTTTCATACAGTAAATAAATAAATATTGGTGGCTTTTGGATCATAATGTTTCCTTAATATTTGCTGAATATTTTAACCTTTTAACTTATTTGTCTGGGTCCATCATATATAGGACCTCACTTCGAATCATAATATTTCCTCAGCAGATACTTTAGATGGTTCCATCCCCCTTTTTTGTCCTTTTACCAGTGTTTTTCACATATTAACTAAGTTGTAGTTAAACTATGTATGCCTTTCAATTTTCAAGTAAGAGGGTCATTGTGATGTTATATTTCTAAAGGGCTGTATTGAACATTTTCTTTTTACATGATTTTCGATGAATTTGATATTACTTTGGGAATATGATATTAGAATTCATTCATAAATATTTGTAGACACCTCTTGCTTGCCATCATTTGCACCTGACACGGGCCGATGACATGATTTTTATTGGGTACATTTATATGGGGCCAGTTACTCCCAAACCAAGCGCTGCCAGCTTGAATAGGTGTGAATGATTGGTATGTTATTAATTTGTAGTAATGTACTAAAAATATTTAAATAAGCATGGAAAATGTATCTTTTTTAATTCATTCATTTGCTGTTTTCCATGTTTTTTTGAGCACCCGAGGTATGTCCATTGCTAAATAGCTTAAGCTTTTGGAATATTTAGTAAATGAAGAGGTGTCACCAACCCTAACCAATTGGATTAGAGTTTGATACCTTTTGGTCCCTTTATATTAATAGAAAGTTGAATTTTAACACAAGTCAAGGTGGGTTTGTGCATAGTTTACACTTCAAGTTTTGATAGGTATTGCAGATTTATTAAAAGACAACCTTCAGGTATATCTTTATTGCAACAACACACTAGAATTCCTCCAAATGAAGAAACTGAAACATACATACAACTTCTGGTTATTCGGAGAACGAGACTCTCCACTTTCCTAAATTTACAGAACTTCCAAAACCAAGATAGATAACTGCTAAAAACTGTCCATTCTGACTTTATAGAAGTCAGATTCAACTAACTATAGATAAATAACTACCTTACAGACAGTTAAAACTGTCATACAATAAACTAATTCATACAATTTTTCTTCTGCTATAAACTTTCCCTTTGTACCTATCAATACCCCCTCTATGAAGTTTCACCTTGTCCTCAAGGTGAAAAGCAGGGAACTCTGTATTGATGGCGGTTGCAGATTCCCAACTGTTTTGAATGGATGGAAGGTGTTTCCATTTAAGTAAAACCTCCAAATCTCCCTTTGAAGACGTGCGAACATCGAGTAGCTCCTCTGGACAGACCTCTAACATCAAATCTTCTGTAAGTGTAGATGGAAGAGGTTGAACTGGAGGGGTTAGTTGGACAATGCGTTTGAGGAGGGAGACATGAAAGACCGGGTGAATTCTACTATGGGTAGGGAGGTCCAACCTATAAGCTACAGATCCTATGCATTCCTGGACTATATAAGGACCGTAAAATCTGGGTCGAAGCTTCTCATTAGGTCTATTAGCTAGTGATTTCAGACGATATGGTTGCAACTTAAGATACACCCAATCACCCACTTGGAACTCCACCTCCCTCCGATGTTTATTAGCTTGCACCTTGTTTCGCTCCTGGGCTTTGCATAAATTGATTCACACTTTGCACTTTTGATGGGATAGTAGAACCTTTGAGCAGAAAAGGAGGGTCATGACCATAGAGGGCCTTAACAGGGGACATCTTAGTAGAAATACTGTAGTTAGTATTAAACCAGAATTCTGCCCAAGACAACCACTGGGGCCACTTCCTAGGATGTGTACCTGTCATGCAACGTAAATAAGTCTCGAGACAACGATTAACCACCTCTGTTTGGCCATCAGATCTGGGATCATTGCAGTGCTGAACTTGAGTTTTGTACCAGCCTGTTTAAACAATTCTTTCCAAAAATTGCTTAAGAAAATATTGTCTCTATCAGAGACAATTGTAGAGGGAAACCCATGAAGTCTTACTATTTCTTTAGTGAACAATTGAGCTACTTCTGCTGCTGTAAAGGGATGAGCAAGTACCAAAAAGTGAGCATATGTTACGTACCTGAGTACGTAAACTAGCCAAATACAACCTTTCACACTCTTTCACACGTAACAGAACAATAAACGAATGACAATGGATGAATGAATCTCTTTTATTGATGGTAATATCTGAATAAAAAAGGGTAAACAATAATTGGGAGCATAACCTCCTTCAATTACTTTGAGAGCATAACCTCCCTCACAAGACAATAATGTCTATCACAAAACACAATAATCAAAAGCCTGTCTTTAACCCTAGACTCTAACTTTATTTATATTAATTATTTCCCGCCCATCTCTTATTAAATATTTCTCTAGAATATATCTACATTTAATATAAATATCCTTATATTTAATATTTAATATAAATATCCCTATATTTAATATAAATATCTCTCCGTATATTATCCTAGCATATATCCTTAATTATAAATATCTTATATTGAATATTTCCATAAATATATATTTATTTACTCTAATTAACTTATACTATATTTATTTACTCTAATTAACTTATACTAAATATTCTCTCTGCTCATATACTTTCCAACCCTTATTATTACCCCTACCTTATATCGTAACATTACTCCCCGATGCAAAACAACCTTGTCCCCAAGGTTGGATTGGGGAGCTTGATCTCATGGCTCCTCATCAATTCAAGTCTGGAGGTTTGGGTGGTGGAAATTCTTCCTCGTCCTCTGCATATATTAGGACTCTCAAACTCTTGTCCGGACAACGGTAAGCAGGACCGAACCGCTCGCCGCATCTAAAGCACCTTCCTTCTTTCCTACGTTTTTCATATTCCTCATAAGGTAGATCCCTCACGTTTCTTTCCTTTCGTCCGGTCCCCACATTCTCCGTGATGTCCGCTCGGCTCTCCACGGCAGTTACCGTTCGGCCTTGGTTAGGGCGACTAAGCTCCAGTCGCGTATCCACCCCGTTCGATTTTTCTCCAGATTGATTCTCGATCACACTTCCGCTCCCAGCCTTCACGCCCCCTTGGAACTCTTCCACGTCCTTTGCCAGTCTCATAACATCCATCAACTCCCGCGGATCAAGCAATCTGAGTTGATTGTGGATCCCCTCCTGCAATCCTGTCATAAAGTACCCCATCAGCTGTGCGTCGGCCATTGTTTCCGTTTGGCTGACCAAGACTTCAAATTCTTGGATGTATTCTTCCACGGTTCCTGATTGTTTACAGGCCGCCAGTCTCTCGAAGATGGTTCCCCGGTTTCTTCCTCCAAAACAGATCACCATTGACTCCTTTAATCCTGCCCACACGGTTCCTGGCCTTCTCCTTCCAGAATCTGAACCAGTGTCCCGCGATTCCCTCCATGCTGATATAGGCTAGGCGCAACTTTTCTTCCTCCGACACTCCTTGTAGCTCAAAGAATTTGTCCGCTCTATTGATCCAATTTGACGAATCACTTCCTTCAAACAGGGGTAAATCTACCCTTCTCCAATTTGGCTGCTCCTCTCGATGTCCACCATCCAGCCTGCCGCCATCTCTCTCATCCTCCTCATACCTTCTCCCGTTGACAGAACCCTGACTTCCATATGAATTTCCTTCATGTCGTCGACCTCGCTCTCCCATCACCTTCATTAGTTCATGAACTGCTGCCTCCAATCCTCCCATGGAGATTTCTATGACCTCCAATTTCCCTTCAATTGCATTCACTCTTTCCTCCATGATGTCTTTCCTCCTCTCGATTAGGATCCGGCAGTTTCCTCCCTTGACGATCCGGCAGGTCGGACCAATTGTTACGTACCTGAGTACGTAAACTAGCCAAATACAACCTTTCACACTCTCTCACGTAACAGAACAATAAACGAATGATATTGGATGAATGAATCTCTTTTATTGATGGTAATATCTGAATAAAAAAGGGTAAACAATAATTGGGAGCATAACCTCCTTCAATTACTTTGAGAGCATAACCTCCCTCACAAGACAATAATGTCTGTCACAAAACTCAATAATCAAAAGCATGTCTTTAACCCTAGACTCTAACTTTATTTATATTAATTATTTCCCGCCCATCTCTTATTAAATATTTCTCTAGAATATATCTGCATTTAATATAAATATCCTAATATTTAATATTTAATATAAATATCCCTATATTTAATATAAATATCTCTCCGTATATTATCCTAGCATATATCCTTAATTATAAATATCTTATATTGAATATTTCTTTAAATATATATTTATTTACTCTAATTAACTTATACTAAATATTCTCTCAGCTCATATACTTTCCAACCCTTATCATTACCCCTACCTTATATCGTAACAGCATACTTCGTGAGTCTATCCATCATCACAAGGATTGTGTCTTTCCCTTGGACTTTAGGCAGGCCCCCAATGAAATCCATAGAGATGTCAGACCAGACTTGAGTGAGAATAGGTAGAGGCTGTAATAAGCCTGTTGGAGCTAGTGTTTTAGCTTTGTTCTGTTGGCAAACTGCACACTGTTGGACCCACTCTTTAATATCTTTTTTCATACCCTTCCAATAAAGGACCCCCGCTATCCTTTTAAATGTTCGAAAATAACCACTATGGCCACCTGTAGGAGATTCATGTAGCTCTTTAATTATAGCAGACAAACTGGAAGAATTTTTTGGTAACACCAATTTACCTTTGTAGAACAATCTACCCTTCCGTAACTCAACCCTCGTGAGATGAGGGGTCCAACAGTAAATCCTGAATCAGGGCCACCAAATCAGCATCCTATTGTGATTCTTCCTCCCAAGTGCCCCATTGCTCTGGTTGGAGGATAGAAATGGCCTTAAAACAGTCCCTGCGAGACAAGGCATCTGCCACTTGATTGTCTTTTCCAGGTCTAAACCTTAACTCAAAGTCTAATCCAAGCAGCTTGGAAGCCCACTTAAACTGCTCCTCGGTCAACAACCTTTGGTCTGTGAGAAACTTTAGGCTTTTCTGGTCTGTGAGTATGATGAAATGGCTGCCCATGAGGTAATGTTTCCACTTTTTAACGGCATGGACTATGGCCATTAATTCTCGTTCATAGACAGACTTTTGCTGGCCCCTTTCCGATAAAGCTTGACTCCAAAAAGCTAAAGGCCTCCCTTCTTGTAACAAAACAGCCCCTAGACCTTTGTTGGAAGCATCTGTTTCCAAAGTAAATGATTTAGAAAAATCAGGGATTGCCAAAATTGGTAATTGTGAAACAACCTTCTTCAATTCCTCAAAGGCCTGCTGCGCCTCTGCTGTCCAATGGAATCCCTCTTTAGATAACAGTTGAGTTAGAGGTTTGGCAATCTTACCATATCCTTGGACAAAACGTCTGAAATAACATGTGAGACCCAAAAATCCCCTTAAAGCCTTAGGATTTCGTAGAACTGGCCATTTCTCCATGGCCTCAACTTTCTTCGGATCTGCTGCCACCCCTTGTTGGGAAATAATATGGCCTAGATATTCCAATTGTAGTTGGCCAAAGACACACTTCTTGTTGAGCTTCAATTTGTGCTGCAGCACCTTAAAAACATCTGTTAGGTGGGTCACATGAGCAGGTAAGTTTGGCCTGTAGATCAAAATATCATCAAAGAAGACAAGGACAAATTTCCTCAGAAAAGGTTGGAGTATCCGATTCATCAAAGCCTGAAAGGTTGTTGGCGCATTGGTCAATCCAAAAGGCATGACTAGGAATTCATAATGGCCTCCATGGGTGCGGAAAGCAGTTCTCTCAATATCCTCTTTACGCATCAAAATCTGGTGGTAACCAGATTTTAAATCCATCTTAGAAAACATGGTTGCGCCTGCCAATTCATCCAACAATTGCTATCACTGGAATGGGAAACTTGTTGGGAATGGTGACCTTGTTTAGAGCCCTATAATTGACACAAAATCTCCATCCACCATCTTTCTTTTTGACCAAAATAATGGGGCTAGAATAAGGACTTATGCTAGGCCTAATAACTCCCGCTTGTAACATCTCTTGGACCAACCTCTCAATCTCATTTTTTTTTGCTGATGAGAGTACTTGTAGGGCCTCAAAGAAGGAATAACATTGCCCTCTTGTAAGTGGATAGAATGACCATGTTCTCTACTAGGGGGTAATCCCCTATCTCTTGGAAAATGTCCTCATTGGCTGCCAATATTGAGAGAACTTGTGGTGGTACTGGAACAGTCCCAAAGTCCTTAAATTCTTCCCACTTGATAACAAAACATGCCCCTTTCTGCTTAAAATCTTGCCACAAAGATTTTAAAGAGGATTCTAATCTAGATAATGTGGGATCGCCCCTTAAAACATGTTCATGCAGCCCTTTCCCAATAGACAAACGTTAGTTGCCAAAATCAGCTCGAACTTCCCCAAGGGATGCCAACCATTCCAATCCCAGCACAATATCAGCACCTCCCAATGAGAAAACAAAGAAATCTTGTTGAATCTGCAACCCTTGAACCTCCAGAATCAACCCCTGGCACTTCCCTTGGCAATGCACCTTGTGCCCATCCCCTACTTCAACCATATATGGTAGGGTTGGTTGCTGTTGCAGCCCACATTTGGTAAACAATTCTTGTGAAATGAAGTTGTGAGATGCACCACAATCAATCAAGATCACCATATTTTCATTGCCAATTGTTCTCCACAATTTCCATGATTTTTTTGTAGTGAGGCCCGCCATTGCACATTGCGATAATTGTAAAATTTGTGTAGTGTCCTCCCCTTCTTCTGCTGGCAAGGGTATAAGGTCTTGGCCACCTTCCAAATCCTTTATGTCCTCATCAGAAATCAGCAGCATATTAAGCTGTTTGTTCCTACAAGTATGATTTTGACTAAATTTCTCATCACACCTGAAACACAAGCCTTTTTTTATCCTATCTTGCAGCTCTCCGGGAGATAACTTCTTGAAGGGTGCTCTCTTTTGTTGGAGTCCAGATGCAGAACTGCCAACAGTACTCACAGAGCCACTGCCTTCGCCTCCTCCCCTGGAAGAATTGGAAAACGCGGCAGCACTTCCTCCCTCCAAAGAATGACTCCTAGTCTGTGGCAAGGGTCTAAAGTTAGTATTAGATCGCTGCACAATCAAGACTCTCCCTTGGAAGTGATATTTTTTCCTCCACCATTAGAGCCTTCATCATTAATTCAACAAGGCTCTTGGGCTCATACAACTTAACCTCCACCCTTATTTCATCCTTCAATCCATTCAGAAAAATGCCAGTCAAATAATCTTGCCTTATACCTTTCAACAATCTCGCATATTGCTCAAATTGTTCAATATACTCTCCCACCCGTCCAATCTGCCTATGCCCAATCTAGACTTCAAAAGGATTTTGAAGCATTGTTGGTTGAAATCGTTGAACAACGACCTCTTTGAAAGCCACCCATGTGGGATTCGGATTGCAAGTCTCCCACCACTAGAACCAATTCAGGGCTTTTCCTTCCAAAGCCACTATAGCAGCCCTCGTCTTCTCCTCTTCATTGACTTCTTTCTCCTCCAACCTGTGGAACCTTCCCTGATTTTCATGTTCCTGTTCTTGCACTAGGTGCTCCAAATCATCCAATCTTGCCTCCATTCTTGTATTGAACATGCCGAACAGCCACCACAACACCAGGAAAGTGGCTCAGGATACCAATGATAGGTATTGCAGATTTATTAAAAGACAACCTTAAGAACTGTATATCTTTATTGCAACAAACTAGAATTCCTCCAAATGAAGAAACTGAAACATACATACAACTTCTGGTTATTCGAGAGAACCAGACTCTCCACTTTCCTAAATTTACAGAACTTCCAAAACCAAGATAGATAATTGCTAAAAACTGTCCATTCTGACTTTATAGAAGTCAGATTCAACTAACTACATAAAAATAACTACCTTATAGACAGTTAAAACTGTCATACAATAAACTAATTCATACAGTTTTTTCTTCTACTGTAAACTTTCCCTTTGTACCTATCAAGTTTCAAGGGCTTTTTGTGTAAGGCAAGGCCAGTTTGGGGATGCTTGTGGTGGAGATCACCCTGGGCCCATGGTGAAGAGGACCCAAAAAAAGTTACATAAATGAGAAAAAAAAAGTTATTTCTATTTTGTAATGATGCTTTAACTTCATCTTTTTGAATAAAATGATTAAACCCTCTACACATGTAATAGTTTGTATTTATGAGTAGAGGAAATATTTTATATGCAATAAAATATATCATTATGAAACATGTATTTTTATTTTAAAAATATTTATGCATCAGGGCCTTTACAAAGAGCTCTGAAGTGTGATAAATAACTAGCCTAAAGGTCCAAAGTTTTAAGCGTACTTTGGAGTCCTGCTGAGGAGGCAATATGTACAGTATTAATGTTAGGAATAAAAGAGGAGGGAATTAACCTAATACCGAATGGTAAGGCAGGGGGAAGTGAGGTCGTACGGTATATGAGAGGAGAAGCCGAACGGTAAGGCAAGGGGGAAGTGAGGCCGAACAGAGACATGGGGAAGCGAGGCCGAACAGTGTGAGAGGAGAAGCCGAATGGTCAGGCAAGGGGGAAGTATAGACCGAACGGTATCCAGAAGGGAGGAGGGAAGTAGAGGCTACCGAACGGTATTTAGTGGAAGCAGATTGGGTTATCAGAAAGGATAGGGCGCGGGAAGACGACACTATAAATAGTCTTCTTTTATTTCTGTTCAGGAGGTGATTATCTTGTGGGTAAAGACTGGGCATATTTGCCAGTGGAGGAAGATAGGCTTCCTTGGGGGAGATTACACTTGTAATTTTCTTTACTTTAAGGAATCAATAATACATACTTACATACTTTCATTTCATTTCTATTGTTCTAGTGTTTGAGTGAGTAGAGAGCGTAGATTTAGGTTACTCGTATAAAGTAACCTAACAATTTACAAAAAAACAAAAAAATTATTAGGTGTCCTTATTTATTATTTCACCTTAGGTTCATAAAATGTCAGGATCGACCTAGCATAAAGGGGCATGTTGGATATAAAACCATGCATGAGATTTTACCCAATGGCTTAAGCTTTCTTGATAGTCTCTTCATNAAGGGGGAAGTATAGACCGAACGGTATCCAGAAGGGAGGAGGGAAGTAGAGGCTACCGAACGGTATTTAGTGGAAGCAGATTGGGTTATCAGAAAGGATAGGGCGCGGGAAGACGACACTATAAATAGTCTTCTTTTATTTCTGTTCAGGAGGTGATTATCTTGTGGGTAAAGACTGGGCATATTTGCCAGTGGAGGAAGATAGGCTTCCTTGGGGGAGATTACACTTGTAATTTTCTTTACTTTAAGGAATCAATAATACATACTTACATACTTTCATTTCATTTCTATTGTTCTAGTGTTTGAGTGAGTAGAGAGCGTAGATTTAGGTTACTCGTATAAAGTAACCTAACAATTTACAAAAAAACAAAAAAATTATTAGGTGTCCTTATTTATTATTTCACCTTAGGTTCATAAAATGTCAGGATCGACCTAGCATAAAGGGGCATGTTGGATATAAAACCATGCATGAGATTTTACCCAATGGCTTAAGCTTTCTTGATAGTCTCTTCATAACAGACCTTACTACTAACCCAAGGGAATTTG
Organism: Vigna umbellata; assembly: GCF_018835915.1. The sequence goes on from NW_025907322.1 coordinate 14,247, forward strand.
TTTTTCAATTGATAGCTTCCATGTATGAAAGTTCTCTACCTTTTCTGTTTAATATCATATGGTTATGTAAAATATTTTTTTTTTTTTTTTACATTCTTGGGAAACAGGTGTGATGAACGAATCCAGAAGATTCAAACAATCAAAATGATGGAAGGAATCCTCATTTGTGCTGCCCCTCATTGTCTCAAATCTTTCTTAAAGAAAGCTGATTTTGAATCTCATATCCAAGACAGCCATGCCAACCTTCTTCGACCCAATGCTGATAAAGAAGATGGAAATGACTCAGAAGCACAGAGTGTTAGGCAATCTACAGCTTCAGATTCCACTGCTAGAGGTCCCCAAAGACCAGTTTTTTCTCCTGGTTCGAATTCACAGCAACATGATCTGGAAGACAAATCTCGTAGACAGACACCTAGGGAGCAACCACCTTCAAGGCAAACCCTGCAGCCAAAGCCACCATATTACGGTCAACAACATCCTTCAGATACCATGTCTGGCTCTGTTGGAGGCGGACAACAGGGTTTTCATCAACAAAGTTTTGACATGCAGCAACCCCCACAAGAACCTTCCCAGTTTTCTGACGGGCAGCAAGTAGTGGGTCCAGAGACCCCATTTTCTGAGTATCCAACAATGCACCCCGGACAACCTTCCAATGTTCCCTCCCTGGTTACTTCAAACCCACTGTTGAACCCTCCTTTGCCATTAGGTTACCCCCCTTACCCAAATGAACGAGCTCAACCATTTTATGGTGCTCCCTATGATATGGCTAGGCCGGACTCAGGTGCTGATATGGGTGGGGAGCAGAGTTCACTATTGGGATTCCCTCAAGGTGCCCCAAATGGCCCAAATTTTCCAGGAAATTATCCCCAGCCCTGGAATTCAGGAATTGGTGGTATGCCTTTTGAACAAACACAGGGTGGTATGGTTGTGGATCCAAGGGAGGGCAAAGGCATATTGGCACCACAGCCCATGCGCCTCCCACCACCACCTCCGCCACCACCACATTTGAAACAAAACTACTATTCTGGGGAGATTGGGCATGATGGGCAGGGTTATGGGTGGCAGCATGATAACCGTGATGGCTTTGGTAGTCAGGGCTAGTTAGGCTTTCTATCGTTACTATATTGGATTTATCTGTTTACTTTTGAGGATGTTTCTGCGCATGTTTGTCTCGTCATGCATTATTCGAATCGCTAAACAGCGATTAAACCGTTTACTTTTGGGCCTATTTTGTATTTGTATACTTTAACTGCATTGAGCTTTTCATTATCATTTACGAAAGGCAACGAAAATTTTTATGTCGCCTTGGGTACTAGAATCACGATATAAAAGTGGAACCATAATGAAATGGCTCTCCAATCAGTATTCGGTATATGGAGTTAATGTGCAATGAAATTAGTTTGATGCAGATGATATTATTATCCCTCACGAGTTTCAGGAACAACAGCTTGTTTGCACGCGGTGATGTTGGTGGACGTGTTTATGGTCTTCGCTGCTGGCTGACTCCAGTGGGTCAAGTTTGCTGCTCCCCAAAAGTACCTTTTGCGGAATGAAAACTTTACGTGGGCTGAAAACATTAATATCCAGTCATGTCTAATTTGGATTTAGAAATGGTGCCAAATTTGGTCTTTGCATATCTGTTTCTCATCCAATCCTTGTAATATGAAGACATTTCATTGTGCATGGGTTGTGGTCCTGGCCATGCTTTTAGCTAGCTTTTGTGTGGATAATTTTTTTTACAGGGAAAGAAAATAAGATAAAAAAAATTATAGTTTTTAAGTTAAATTTAGTTTGTATACATCTCAATTGAAAGAACTTATAATTAATTAATTTAACTTTTTTCTTCTCTTATTCTTGGAATTTATAACTGGTACTTTATTTTATCTTTTACTTGTACCAATAGCAACATCAGAGGGTAGAGAATTTTTTACTACTGACTCTAACCGTTGAGACTAAATTTTGTTTTGTTTTCGGTAAATTAACAAATTTTTTATAGTAACTGTGACACAAGTAATATTTCCAACTCTTTATTAACTTAGCATAATCAGTTTTTTAATCGGTTCTTCAAATAGTACCTTGAGTATTTTTATAACAAGTTTCTTTAAACTTATACGACTCACCCAACAAAAGAATGTTGTGTAGATAAGATTTCAACGTCTTTCAAACTTGTGGGTCGAAAAGCTTGGATCTTACTTTCTTCCGTGTAGATCTAGAATTTAAGGGATTACAAATAGAGAAAAAAAAAAGGTAAATATAAAGGATTGCAAACAGAGAATAAAAGTAAGATGAATGTGTGTTCCACGCTTACATTTATTCTTGGATGCTGTCATGAGAAACTAACAGTGGAGGAATTGAAGTTACTCGAGAAGTCTTGAAATAAAATGTTGTTTGTAACTTCATACGAAGAGAGGAATATATGGTGTGATGGATTTTGTTTTAATGAATTATTAAATAGACACAAACCAATAGGTCAAATCCACTTATAAGAGATTAATATAATATTTAATTTAAAATCTTAATACAACGAGTTTGAGTTTTTTTTATATGTTACTCAATTTTTTTAAAACGTAGTTAATCTTTAAAACTTAGTTAATATTAAATAGACACAACACCAATATTTAATATTTAAAACTTAGTAACATACTTTGATTTTTCAACTTAGTTTAGCATCTAATTATTTTACTAATTTAATTTTCTACTAGACTTAAGTATTAATTTAATTCCTATTTTTGTTAAATTTATTTAATGGTCTTTTTTTATTAGTTAATAAATTCTTAAGTTTAATTAATTTTTGTCCGTCCTTTTTCTAACGCGTTTAAATAGTTAATAGCATGTGAATAAGATATATCATGTATTTTTTTTCTTTTGTTTTTTTAGCTTTTTTAAGTCAATATGGTGTCATGTGTCATTATTATCATGTGTTAGTGTCAATAGTTATCAGTGTCTTATATTTAATTTAATTTTTATATTTATTATTTTGATTTAGTACAAAATATTTTATTTTTAAAAAATAATAAAACGGAACGGATTGAAATTTCTAGTCCGCCAACTTCATAGGCCTAGCCCGTATTATTTGCAGTTCACCCGCTGCCCACATACAAAAAAATTTTAAAAAAAATGGTTATTGACAATTGCATTCTCCTTTTCATTTCATCATTTTAGACTTACCAAACCCATCACATTTTGTATCTTAATGTACCTGTACTCCCGTGACAGCATTTGCACATAATTTTGGTTGCTGCCAAATTACGTTCCAAACTGTGAATTATATTTCTGCACTTGTTTTATATGATGAAATAGGATTATCCATCCATATTCGTCATTTTAAACATGTTCAAAGCATTGCATATATAAACTCTGCATCAGCATTCATTGAGAAACAGAAACTGTCCTGACTTAATTCTTGGTGCAGTAAAATCTGCTATTTCTGGTTTTGGAACATAAAATTCAATTTCTTGCACTTTTCTTGCATACCAAACTCATATTTCATATCATTAGGACATACCAAACTCATTTTTGGTGCAGTTTTATATGGGCAGTATGCATGTTTATATCTTGGTTCAATCATGCATGCAGTCCAAAATTACATATATAATTAAGGAGATTTGACGAGTTTAATTATAGTGTGAGAGAAATAAGCATTCAAACTTGATGTAAGAAGAATAATATGATATATTTTGTTTTAGAATGAAAGTCTGTAAAATATAGAGATGATATAGATGTTTTAATATCTGCTGATTAAAATTTTTTTCAGTTTATATATTTTTTATTTCAAATTAAGTTTTAAGTAAACCTTCACTTTCTCATTTTCGGCCTCTTTTTACTGTCTCGTATGGTTTGTGGGCATAACTTCTGTTTGAAATAAGGGACATTTAAATTGGGTGGATAAATCATTTAAATTTCACTTGCTTCAACCTTTGTACTTCATGCATCTAAATTCCAAAAATTAGAAGTGTCGTTTAGTTTATGACTCATGACCCTGATTTTCTTTAAAAAAAGTAAGTTTTTATAATTCTTTTAATTAAAATACTAATTTACATCATTAAAAAGGGTTAAATATGTTTTTCGTCCCTTAAGTATCACACCATTTTGGGTTTAGTCCCTACTCGAAACTTTGATGGTTTTTAGTCCTCATAGTTTTAAAACTCTTAATATTAGTCCTTAAAATTGGACGGCGTTAACTTTTAGTATATGTGGCAAACGGCGAGGCCACGTCTTATGCCAGCTTGCCTCTTCACTCTTTGCCATGTTGCTTGTGTCGTTCGTCTTCTCCAGCAAAGTAGAGCCTCCATCGGACCAGCCGCTCAGTCCAAGGCGTCGCCGGCGACACCAATCGCCACCTGGGACCATTGCCGACCGCGGCTTCGATTTCTCCCTCCTTGTCGTTTCTCCGCTCGCGAGAGAAGCTCTCTCGTTCCTCCGCCAATCGCCTCCTGAGAGAGCCTAGCCTCCGCGAGCCACAAACTTTAATCTTTAATCTGTACTTCCTTTTCTCTATTTTCTTCCTTTTGTGATTACACTTATCCCCTTCTACCAACCTAAATCACCAGTACTGAACAAGGAAAATTAGTCAGCTGCATAGATAATAAGTTTACTAAACAATTATGAAAAACATTGAACTACCTTAACAACATTCTAGAGCTCAGTTATAAATGATGAAATCTTCTTAATCACTTGCGCGTATGACAGATTTTTGGCAAATGAATCAGCAAGGTCATTTTGCCCAATATCAATCAAGTAGAGTGCATTGCAGAAGCCTTCGTCACTGATGAAATTTCTTGCACCTGTGTAAGTTTGCAATCCAATCAGTTCATTCTTAAATACAAACTCAAGTGTATATTGAATATATTTTGCCCCAATAATTGAGTACTACTTCTTTTTAAGAGCGAAAGCCAATTCATTTAAAAAATATTCAGGCAACCTAACAAAAGTAGTGTTAAAATTTGAACAGCGAAAGCATCATAGCACAGGGAAAATCTAAACTCCATTGAATCAGACTCCATTCTTTGACCAAGACTAATTTTGATACATTAATAGGGGTTAGAACTCAGAAAAGAATCAGAGTACTGAGAAAAATGACAGCTTAAAGCTTCACTGGTGTTGACTGTTTAACATGCATGATATTTAGAGGAAAACAAATATAGCAGTCAAATACTAAAAATTCCCAATTAAATATTCACCCCAAAATTCAAAAGGGTAAACCAGAAAAAGATAGGGACAGAGAGAGACATACAGGGGTGTAACGGAACTTCCTCCTAGGAGGCTCATCGGTGGCGGCAACGTCATCGTCGGTGGTTGGGGTCCACCGGCGCAGGAGGAGAAGAGAGGAAGCGTTGGAATTGGCAGGAGCGTGAGCGTTGTTGTTGTTGTTGGTGTTGGTGTTACTGGGTGAGGAAGAGGGAGTGACGTGGACCCACTTCTTCTTCCACTTCCTGACGGGGCCGGTGAAAACGATGGTGGAAACGTAACGAAAGGAGGCGCGACTCTCTCAGGCGGCGATTGGCGGAGGAACGAGAGAGCTTCTCTCTCTCGCGTGGAGAAAAGGCAAGGTGGGAGAAATCGACGTTGCGGCTGGCAATGGCCCGATGGTGATTGGTGTCGCCGGCAACGCCTTGGACTGAGGGGAAGGTTCGACACAGCGGCTGGTCCGATGGAGGCTCTGCTCTACCGGAAAAGACGAACGACACAAGCAATGTTGCAGAGAGTGAAGAGGCAAGCTGGCATAAGACGTGGCCTCACCGTTTGCCACATCTACTAAAAGTTAACGCCGTCCAATTTTAAGGACTAATACTAAGAGTTTTAAAACTATGACGACTAAAAACCATCAAAGTTTCAAGTAGGAACTAAACCCAAAATTGTGTGATACTTAAAGAACGAAAAACATATTTAACCCATTAAATTTAATAAAAATATTAATTAATATTTGATCTTATATTTACACTTTATTTTTGCCCCTATGTTTTATCATTTATTTTCATGTCTTTTTGAGACTATATATCACACAGCACCGTTCATATTTCAATGAATAGAATTAAGATGATTTTTCTTAATAAAATACAAATTATTGTGTACATAAAATAAGTTTAGAATGTAAAAAAGTAAAAGCCACTATTATGAATTTTCTTGATTTCCTCAATCAAATATAAGTCTAGCTTACTGAAATATGTGTAAAATAAGAAATTGGCACTACTTATGGCCGGTGGCATGATCCACACTCCATTCCTATTATTGAAATTTTATATTTTAAAATGAAATAACATTTTTATGGTTATTTGTTGAGTCACGTGACATTTGATATTTTTCTTCGGTCTTAGTAATTTTGATGATTTCATAACTTCCGAAGAATGTATAATTGATCGTACAAAGTTACTAAATATTTCGTATCAAATAATTTTCTATGCTGTTTAGTTTTAGAATCTTAAAATGAAAATAATTTATATATTTATATATTAAACACTTTGTGTTTATATAACTTATTATTAGTAAACACGCTAACTAGAAAAAAAATATATAAATAATTCGTATAGAAGTTTCCGTTTAAACGAAATAGAATTGTAGATCACCAAACCTAGCAACGTATTTTGACTTTCTCACTTTTTTGTTCGTCGTCTATTTCCTCTTTAGCTTCCGTTTAAGAAACCCTAACACGACATAAACACTCAACCACATTTATAATAGTTTATAGTTTAACATGTTTTTCATGTCGTTTAGTTTTTATTTTTAGTTTATCTATTTATGTAGACATTAAGACTTTAAAAATTTTCATCAATATTTTCTCTTAATTTATATTATTATACTTTATGGAATTTTAGAAACGCTATTTCAATACATAAATGTAGGGATTGTAACTTAAAATATATTATCTTAATTTATATTTCTTTATATATGATAGAAAGCAGATCTATGCTGCTAATAAATTCAATTTTTTAGTTGCACTTTAAGTTACTTGTATATTTATAATCGAAAGTAAAAGAAGGTACTGGAGCAGGCACGTGTAGGGCGAAGATAAAAGTTTTCAAACATACCTCAACGGCTCTGATCTATCGAAGTAAACCTTATTTAAGGACACATTGGACTTTTTCTTCTAATACATTAGTACTTAGCAAGTGTCTCATTACTAATAACTAATAACTAATAAGATAAAAAGTAGTGATTTTAAATTTAAAAGAATCTAAAAACAAAGAAGAAAAGACTTAAAGAGAACCAAAAATAAGAACACATCGTTTTAAAGTGATTAAAAACACCTAAGTCTTTTTTTCATATATCTACTGATTTTCTTTAATGATTAAATAATATCAGAAAATTTTGTTGATTACTTCTTAATTAGGTTTTTTGTTTTCATAATAAGAGACATGACTAAAAAAATTTAGTACTGTTGGAACTAACAACTTAGTCCTATAATTATTCCATCTGTTCTTTTATAATCATCGTTTCTTAATAATTTTTTTATTTATTATTTTAAAATTTCAATTTAATATATATCTTTTCAATTATACCCTTGTTTTTTAATAATTTTTTTATTTATTATTTTAAAATTTCAATTTAGTATATATTTTTTCAATTATATATTTTTAACTGAGAGAATATTAATTTATAATTTTTTAAATATGTTCATGCATTCTTAATTTTGTCCCCAAATATATACTGAATTAAAAGTATTCTACAAACCAAACCAAAAATGTGTTATATTTAAAGATAGCGTTAAAAGTCCACAGGTAAGTAACTTTGATAATATTTTACATATATAAAAATATTATAATATTTTTTTTACATGTAAAAAAATATCACATTGAGAATTTGTTAAATAGAAACCAGATTCCATGTTAAAAAAAATTCAATATATATATAAAATATATTTTAGTAAAGAAATAATTACTCACTACAAACCAACCACTATTATTTTTAGGGTTAAATATGTTTTTCGTCCCTTAAGTATCACACCATTTTGGGTTTAATCCCTACTCGAAACTTTCATGATTTTTAGTCCTCATAGTTTTAAAACTCTTAATATTAGTCCTTAAAATTGGGCGCGTTAACTTTTAGTAGATGTGGCAAATGGCGAGGCCACGTCTTATGCCAGCTTGCCTCTTCACTCTATGTCACGTTGCTTGTGTCGTTCGTCTTCTCCGGCAGAGCAGAGCCTCCATCGGACCAGCCGTCGTGCCGGACCTTCCGCTCAGTCCAAGGCGTCGCCGGCGACACCAATCGCCACCGGGACTATTGCTGGCCGCGGCGTCGATTTCTCCCTCCTTGACTTTTCTCCGCGCACAAGAGAGAAGCTCTCTCGTTCCTCCGCCAATCGTCGCCCGAGAGAGCCCAACCTCCGCGAGCCACAAACTAGGGTGAAAGTAAGCTGCTACTAATATGAAAACAACAAACTGAATAGCCACATTAGAATTAAAAGCAGTAACAGACTTGCTACTTACTGATAACACAGTAGATTTACATATTTTTCTCTGTTAAAAATCATTTCTTAGATTTCTTTAGTTTTTAATTTCTTAGAATTAGGCTAGTTTTGTGTTTTTCTCTTAATTCTTTAGATTTATAAAATTCTAGTTAAAAATAGGTTTTTAGATGTAATTTTTAGTATTTGTAAATAATTATGATATTAATATTTTTTTTTGAGAAAATCTTTTAATAAAAATCTTTTTCTTTACTTTTCTTTTAAATTTTGAATTGCTGAAATATTTCTTTTATTTTTCTTTTGGGCATTAATTCATTTTATTATTGCAGAAAGGCCCTAAAAATTGGGTTACAGATGCAAAGCAATTGGGCCGTTTTGGCGCTGGACCTGCTGCTGCCATAGGGGTCTAGAAATTCATTTTCATTTGCAATGCTCGAGAAATTCATTTGGAGGAAAAGAAAGAAAACCTCTAGGGCTTGGTTCCAGAGAGCGCAAGAGAAAGAGAGCTTCAATAGCTCTTGATGGTGACCCAGATCATGAAGCTTGTGTTCTCGCCATTTAATCAGAGAAGAACCTGCCCGGAGAAGCTGACCGGCGAGCAAATGGAGCTGACCGGAGATGCCACGTGGAGGGCGAAGATTGAAGCGTCCAAGTGAAGCAAGGTTCCCCTTTTCCCATTTTTTTTCATTTTCTCTTTTCGTTCTCCAACCCTATATAAAGGGGTTTTTCTGCATGTAAATATAGATAGAGAACACTTCTTCATATACACTTTATACCTTTTCAGTTTACAGTTCTTCGTTCTAGAGTTTAGGGTTTTATTCGCTTTTCTTAGAATAGGATACTGTTCTTGATTCTGGATTTCGCTGATGAGATTCATGGAACTGTGACAATCCGTGAGCTCCTCATTCGGTGATTTCTGGTAAAGTGTTTGTAATTTTCCTTTTTCATATTAATAAAGTTCAACTTCGTATTCTCGTTGTTGTTGATTTTGTTCTGTTATTTTGATTTTTGTGTTCTTGTGTTCCTTGTTTTACATTGAAAATGATTTGAATTCTGTCACTCTGCATTCTATAATTTCTTTTGGAATTATATGACCCAAGGTGGGCGTAAGTGAACGAGATGTCTTCTCGAGACAGATATGAGTTCAATCAATGAAAAAAATATTTTCATTCACGTTGTTTTAGTTGCTGTTAATTAGTGTGAGTTAGGAATAGGTTCAATTGTGTTTCATTTGCTGATTTGGCTAAAAATCATTAAAATTGAATTGAATCTGTTTTGTTTTGGGAAATCAATTGATTGTTATTCATTTTAAGTTCTATATTAGAACTTGAGACCCCAAGGTGGGCAATTTATGAACAGGATGTCTTTCTGTGTAATAATAAATCAATTGATATGCCAATTCAAGCAAATTTAGTTCAGCTTTGTGACTTTTATCCAACAACTTTGTCCTGATTAGTAGTTTAGGTTGTGTTCTGTTCGTAATGATTAGATTTGGTTCTAATTCATAAGTTATGCACTCGATTCTTTGCTTTTAATCATTAGTTTTAGGTTTCTTATTGACTTTTCTTTACTGTAGATTTTACAATTATGTTTGCAACATTTACTTTCTTTATTGTTCATATTCATTTGGCTTTTAGGATTTTTGATTAGCTTTTAAATTTCCAATTTGAGTTGCTTGTTTACAGATTTAGTTTTAGGTCATATTAGTTGCATGTAATTCTCATATTAGTTTAATTTCTATTTCTGTTTTAGGTAGTTTAGAGTTCCATTTTCTTTTATTTTTCCTTTTAGTTCATATTCTTTCTTTCCTTAACCAAATTTTCTTACTCTTTATAATTTCATTGTTTTCATTTCTTTTCCCCACCTTGCATTAGTAGTTAATTAGGTGTTAAATAAATACAAGATTTAATTCTACACTTTAAACTTAATTCTAGCCGAGTCTTTGGATTGATTCCCTGGTTGTCCTATACTACATTAGTGGGGACTAGGGTTTGTTGACTTTTAGTGCGACCTAAAAGCCTTTCAACACTTACTCATGTTCTACATTCCTAAAAACAGTAAATAAAATGAAAAACTCTCAAAGTAGAGAAATCCTTAATCTATGTAGAAAAAAAAGGTTGAACACAAAAATTTAAAACTGCAAACACTGAGAAAATAGGCAGAAAAGCAAAAATTTGAACTCTCCCCCTACACTTGAATTACAAATTGTCCTCAATATGCAAAGGGAGTAAACCAGAAGTGAAAAACAGAACTAAAACTAGTGCTAAATTTGAGATCAAAATTTAAAAACAGTAAAGAAAAGCTACAGATGAAAATAGTGTATGAAATGGAATGTATATATGAATTGGTGCAAACTGGTGGTAGAATTGGACAACTAAAGCTAAATCTAAAACACAATAGAAAACAGTAAATGATAAAAGAAAAGAATCAATGCTTAGCAATAAAACCAGCAACCATAAAATGAAAATGAATAGTGGTTAGCAAAATAAATAAAAAATGCAATGCATGTAAACTGAACAACAGTGACAGCAAAAAAGGGAAGAAATTATGAATGGTTATTGAAATGAAAATGCAATGGAAATGCAAAACTAAAACTGGCTTTAACTAAAATACAATGATAAAACATAAAATGGAGTGAAAGATGCAATGACTGAAACTATGAAATGTAAAAGTAAACTTGAAGATGCTAAGCTAAACTAAACTAATGCAAAAGGAAAATAATCAATGCAGTGACTCACCTAAAACTAAAAACAGCTTGGCCTAACTCAAATTGACCACAAGCCAGTTTATTCTCTTTCTTTTGATATAATATATAACTCACCTTTTATATTGTTCATGGTGCTATTCTTTGTCGGGCAGCCAAGCCAGCATGGTAATACACTGTTTTGATCTTGCATTTCTGATTTAAAAATTTAGAGACCTCAACACATTCACTTTTTGAAAGGCAGTAAACAATTCCACACTAATTCCTGAAGCGAGCAATTAGTAGTTGTCCGAGCTTCTTTAGTGGTTCCTTTATCTTGCCAATTACTTCATACTTCAAATTTAGTCTGTCAAAGCTTCTTTCAAGAACGAGTGCATGGGGAATTCTTAGAGCATTTAATATGTCCTGAAAAATAAAAATTATTTAAAGGTGAAAAAGGGGCGAAAAAACTCAATAAAAATGCTCATTATAGTGAATTGATACGCTGACCGGTTGTCGAGGACGGCGTCGGTGGTGACCGTCCTAGTTTGTGGCTCGCGGAGGCTGGGCTCTCTCAGACGGCGATTGACGGAGCGTGGAGAAAAGGCAAGGAGGGAGAAATCGACGCCGCGGCCGACAATGGTCCTGGTGGCGATTGGTGTCGCCGGCGACGCCTTGGACTGAGCGGAAGGTTCGGCATGGCGGCTGGTCCGATGGAAGCTAGGCTCTGCCAGAGAAGACGAACGAAGTTATCAGGCACAAGCAACATGACAAAGAGTGAAAAGGAAAGCTGGCATAAGACGTGGTCTCGCCGTTTGCCACATCTACTAAAAGTTAACGCCGTCCAATTTTAAGGACTAATAGTAAGAGTTTTAAAACAACAAGGACTAAAAACCATCAAAGTTGACTAAACCCAAAATCGTGTGATACTTAAGGGACGAAAAACATATTTAACCCCTTATTTTTATTTAACCATATTTTTTTCTTAAAAAATATAGAAAGCATAAAGTGTCGTTCCCACTAACATTATGCAAGAAGAATTTAATTTAAATGTATTATCAGTTAATAGTCTATTAGAAATTTTAAAAGTATTGTTGATTTCAGTAATAGTTATTTTAAAAGTAATATATAAAATAGTTTTTAATTAATAAACCAGACCATTTTGTTTTGTAACAATAAATCTAAATCAAACTAAAAGAGTCTCCTTGAAGTATATAATTTGTATGAGTTTCAAAAATCATACATAAATCTATCATACTTCATTTTATTTGAAAAAAATATTTATAAAATTTCAAAAATTTAAGAATAAATGATTAATTAAAATATTAATTACTATATGGTAAAAAAAATATTATAAAATAAAAAAAATTAACTATTTTATTAAAATAAAGAAGAGTTAATAGATATGACAAAAATTAATTAACATAAAAAGACATGTTCTTAATTTACATCATGCCATTTTATTTTTTAAACTATAGATGTATGAAAACTAGGACACAACAAACAATATGGTAAAACGATTTAATACATATATATATATATATATAAACATCTATATACATACTAATAAACATGTATAGTATCTGTAACATCCCAAAAAATACAGTGTAAAACCATATAATAGAATAATCACATCTAATAATATTACAGTTCAGTCTTTCAAAAGAGATTCAGTACATATACGGCCGAACGACCTTACAATATAACGGGGAGTTAAAACTGCACACTAGCTACAACTAGGCCGAACGATTTACAAAATAACTATACCGAATGATCCTACAAAAAAGTAGCCAAAAGATGACCGAACGGTCATACAAAGAAAACCAACCGCTGACCGAACGGTTCTACTGTTCGGTCTTAACTTCCACCTCGACCAGATTCTCTTCCAGTGCTTCTTCCAGCAACTCTTCTCCTTCTGCTCACATCCACACGGATGATCATTGCAACAGGACAAACGACCGAACGTACAAAACGGACAAGACAGGAAATAGGGTAAGCTTATGTAATTTAATTCAAGTGTCAACATATATTTCACACAAATCAATTAAACAGATAAATCATTCACTCTTGCATGCAAAGCCTAATACTGGACTCTGACTGTCTGGATTGTATGAATTCTGTGTAAATACGACGTTCGTGCACCCGGGTGGGTGATGTAGTAACTGGGATACCCTAAACAGCTTCCACCCGAGGTTAGTCCGTTCCATCCAAATTAACCATAAGGACTAGGACCTCCTGCCTTTCCCACACATGACTTACCCTTCTCTACGTGACAAACGAGTAATCACGGAATATCAGGATGAACCGCCAGCTTAGCTTTATCCACATTAATACTTTACCATTTCAATATTCATTCATGAGACATTCCTCCCCGGAATACTCTTTCATATTCATACTCATTTCATCTATATCATATTCCATCATCTTTCATTTTCAAAATCTTAAACCGAACCAATTTGAATACAAATCCCATAGGATACCAAATACCGAACGTTAATCTTCAACATAGACAAGACCAAATACGTAGAGTGAGATTGAGAGGTCTCCAGTTGCAAAACAGATCAAAATCAAGAGAGTTACTAACGGGGTTGTGAAAGAGACCGATTACAATAATACCTCTCAAAGAATAATAAAATCAAACGTTATTTACAAGGTGAGTCAATCTAATGAACTAACTCATGAGAATTTAAACCGAATGCCAATAAGCTTAGGCCGAGTACTAAGACTCTAGGCCGAACACCATTAAAAACCGACACTGTAGGACATCAAATAATGATAATTGATAGAAGTATATGAAGAAACCAACCGCTATAAATATTTAGCTTATTTATGAGTTTATCATTAAGGAAAACGAGTGCTAGTCGAATACCGAGCACTGTAGAGAACGAACGCTATTGGTTTTGGTCGAATGCTCTTATTTTAAAAATCATCTTACTGATTCAAGGTCGAGCGCTTGGTATGAGATCGAGCACTACTTAGTACGAGCGCTTGGTGTAAGATCGAGCACTACTTAGTACGAGCGCTTGGTGTAAGACCGAGCACCACTAACTTATAGAATAAAGGCTTGATAAATATAAAATATCATTTAACTAGTGTTCAAGAATGAACGAAATATACAAATACATATAGATATACTGAATTTTATAACCAAATACCAAGGAACGAATATCCTTGGTTGAACGCTTAAGTACAATTATTACAAAACGAAGACGCTCGGTCCTCAACTGAAATTCCATCCAAATGAAAGAATCCAGTTCCAACCGAGTCAACAAGAAAACCAAACGGTCAATGACCTTCAGTGACGAACATCAATTTTCACTTACAAATATAGACTTAGAGTTCATACTCTTATTAATACCTTCCTCAACATTTATCTTCATACATTCATACAGCCAACAATGCAGTAATAACCATATTTCATATTCATTCATCAATCAACGAACATGCATCCATTCAAAGCAAGAAACTAAATCAATTTATATAAGTTTCCCTTACCTCTAAACGTGACCGAACGTTCACAGTTGCAGAATAGGGTTCACCTCTATCAGATACCTTAGCGTTCTACAGTCACGCCTTAAGAAACTAAACCAAACAGAAATCCAGAAACTCTCGGAACAAGATGATTGACTCATGCAACCCATAAACTAGGTTTGCATGTACCAGGAAACCAACCGGTTGAGTGAAGAGAGAACTTACCAACTCAGAACCCGAAACTGATCAGTTGAAACGGACGCCCTCAACGCCAGAAATGCTCAAGTGTGGTCTATTTGATGATCGGAAGAAGAAAAATGTAAGATTTTGTAGAGGGAAGATGAAGAAATCTAGAGAGAAGGAGGAGAAAATGGAGTTCAGAACTTTGGGGAAGAAGGGTGCATGCAGAAGTGGCGTGAACTTTTGAAAACCCAGAATTTTACTCCTACCGTCAAAACCGAACGGCCAACCTCCTGCTGCCACCTGTTTTCCACTCTCTGATTTCTAGATCTCTTCCTTTACATTTGGCTTCCACTCAAATGGGGTTTTTAGTGGGTTTTAAATGGGTTATGACAATCCCCTAACTACAAAAATTTTCGTCCTCGAAAATTATGACTTACTAGAAAACAGACGAGGATACAAGTCTCTCATGGCATCTTCCACTTCCCATGTAGAGTTGCCCGTCTTCTCGTCCCATACCACTTTATCTAATCTGGTGGCTTTTCCCTTGAATTGAATGGTTCGACTATCTTCATTACGTACTGGTTGCATCTCCATCGAACAGTCTTCATGAATACGAACGTCTTCTAACTCTAGCACATGAGAAGGATCCGCGATATATTTCCGGAGTTGGGATACATGGAAAACTGTTTGAAGGTTGGATAGTCGAGGAGGCAAAGCTATCTCGTACGCAACTGGTCCGATTCGTCTTAGAATCTGATAAGGGCCAATGAATTTGGGAGACAGCTTCTTAGGACGAACAACTCTGCCCACTCCAGTAGTTGGATTCAGTCTAAGAAAGACGTGATCTCCTGCAGCGAATTCCAAAGGCCTTCTTCTCTTGTCAGCATATGACTTCTGCCTGCTCTGAGATGCTCTCAACCTTTCTTGAATTACCTTTACCTTCTCGGTTGTCTGCTGAATAAGCTCAGGTCCATTCAACACCCTTTCTTCTTCTTGGAACCAACAGAGAGGAGTTCTGCACTTCCTTCCATAAAGAGCTTCGAAAGGAGCCATTCCAATGCTGGCCTGGAAACTGTTGTTGTAAGTGAATTCTACTAACGATAAGATTTCATTCCAGATTCCCAAGTGATCTAAGACGCACGTCCTTAGCAAATCTTCAAGTGTCTGGATGCTCCTCTCAGATTGACCGTCTGTTTGGGGATGATAAGCTGAACTCATTTGAAGTTTGCTACCCAATTCACTCTGTAGGGACTGCCAAAACCGAGAAGTGAATCTTGTGTCTCGGTCAGAGATGATGCTGGATGTCACTCTATGCAACCGAACGATCTCGTTGATGTAGAGTTGGGCCAGCTTTGCCATCGACATCTTTAAGTTGACAGCAAGAAAGTGTGCGCTCTTTGTCAACCGATCCACTATAACCCATATTGCGTCATGGTTCTTTACTGTACGGGGTAAGTGGGTCACAAAATCCATAGAAATGCTATCCCACTTCCACTCAGGAATCTCTAGCTGCTGTAGTAGACCGCCCGGTCTTTGATGCTCTGCCTTTGCTCGTTGACAAGTTAGACAAGATGCAACAAACCGAGCGACATCACTCTTCATTCCTGACCACCAAAAGGACTTCCTGAGATCTTGATACATCTTAGTCATGCCTGAATGCATGCTAAGACGACTTTGATGTCCTTCCTCAAGAATTATCCTCTTTAACTCACCATCATTCGGAATACACGTCCTATCTTTGTATAGTAGGAGACCGTCCGTTCCAGTATTAAAATCCTTTGCTTTGTCCGTACCGATCAAGCTCAAGATCTTCTGCAGGTCCTTATCAGCCGACTACTTTTCCTTGATTTGGTCAAAGACATCACTGGATATCCGAAGATTACAACACCTTATACCACTCGGTTCTAACTCGAACCGCAACCTTAAATCTCTAAAACTCTCAACCAGGCTGAGTTCTTTGACCATCATTACCGAGACATGTATTGCCTTTCTGCTTAATGCATCAGCTACTACATTAGCCTTCCCTGGATGATAAAGCAGTTCAAAATCATAATCTTTCAAGAACTCTAGCCATCTTTTCTGCCTTATATTCAATTCTTTCTTATCAAAGAGATACTTGAGACTCTTGTGATCGCTGAATACTTGAAACGTAGCCCCATACAAGTAATGCCTCCATATCTTCAATGCAAAGACCACTGCTACCAATTCAAGATCTTGAGTAGGGTAGTTCTTCTCATGTACCTTCAGCTGCCTAGACGCATATGCCACTACCCTCTTCTCTTGCATAAGAACACACCCCAAACCTTGGTGAGAAGCATCGCAGTAGACTTCGAACGGTTTGGTCGTGTCCGGAATAACTAAGACTGGAGCGCTGGTCAACTTTTGCTTCAATTCTTGGAAACTAGATTCACACCGATCGGTCCATGCGAACGGGTGATCTTTTCTGGTCAACTGAGTCAATGACACTACTATCTTAGAGAATTCTTCAATAAACCATCTATAGTATCCTGCTAGTCCCACAAAACTTCTAACTTCAGTGATCGAACGAGGACTCTCCCATTCCAATACCGCTTTCACCTTAGCCGGATCCACTGAAATACCCAGTCGATATTACATGCCCCAGAAACTACACTTCCTCCATCCAAAATTCACACTTGGAGAGTTTCGTGTACAATTGCTTTTCCCTCAGTATGCCGAGCACTACTCTCAAGTGTTCTTCATGCTCCGCTCGGTTCTTAGAGTAGATAAGGATATGATCAATGAAGACCACTACAAACTTGTCCAAGTAAGGTCTGAAGATACGATTCATGTAATCCATGAATATTGTTGAGGCATTAGTAACGCCGAACGACATCACTTCATATTCGTAGTGACCATACCGAGACCTGAAGGCAGTCTTCTGAACGTCTCCTTCCTTAACCAGGATTTGGTGATAACCTGATCTCAAATCAATCTTCGAAAATATAGTAGCCCCATGCAATTGATCCAGCAAGTCATCAATCCTAGGCAAGGGGTACTTATTCTTGATGGTCAGTTTGTTCAATTGTGTATAGTCGACACAAAGCCGAGAGCTGTCATCCTTCTTCTTGACAAGTAACACAGGGGCACCCCAAGGCAACGAAATTGGCCGAATGAATTTCTTCTCCATTAAATCCTCAATTTGACTCTTGAGCTCGACCAACTATGCTGGGGACATTCAGTATGGCGCTATAGAGACGGGCCCCCACTCCCGACACCAAATCAATTGTGAACTTTACCTCGCGAGGGGGAGGTAGTCCGGTTACTTCTTCTGGAAAAACGTCCAGAAATTCATTCACAACCGAACGTTCTCCACTTCTCTCTTGATTAATCACTCGGTCATAACTTAACTCCTCAGACATTACGTCCGTATACGTCATTATCAGAAAATAGCTGGCGCCTTCCATGATATCTTCCCTTAGTTGACCGAGCGTTATCGAATACTCTTCTTCCTCATCAGGGAATACTAACTCCTTCTCACCATAATCCATGAGAATGCGATTGACAGCCAACCAATCCATTCCTAAAATCACCTCTAATTCTTTGAGAGGTAAACAAATAAGGTTTACCTTGTATCTACGCCCTTCCACCTCAATAGGACATCTAATGCACATAGTAGACGTCCCAACCTCACCAACCGCTGGGGTTGACACCACCAAGTCAAACTACATCTCACTCTCAATCAATCCCAGTTTCTCAACGCACGCCTTCGAGATGAAGGAATGTGTCGCCCCCGAGTCAAATAACACATAGCAAGAAATACCATACAACAAGCAAGTACTGACAATGAGGTTACTTGAGCTTGCTGCTTCAGCATTAGTTATTGCATAAACTCGGCCGACTGCCTGTTCTCGGCCACCACCTCTCGGTTGAACTCTTCCATCATTCGGTGGCCTCATCACCGCTCGTCTTCCCATGTTACACTCGCTCTCCAGATGGTCATTCCTTCTACACCGAGCGCAAAACTTTCCTCCCACCAACTGAGGACATGACGACCTGTAGTGAGGTCCTCCACATTGAAAACAAGTCACAGTCCCTTGCTGTCTAGACTGACCGACCATAACCAAAGACTGAGAAGGGGACCCACTAGAGCTAACGGGTAGTTGATAACAGTTGAAAAACTGTTATTTTCATGATTAAAATTGACACTAAAAGTAACCTTCACACTTAGAAATTAGCTTGAAATCATGTTTTTCTGTATATTTTT